>JAHPZR010003241.1:0-22191 GCA_019787425.1 Platygyra sinensis | reverse complement strand
TAATCAGCACACTAATTCTTTAACCGGCTTTCTAACATACGCTGCAGATAAGTCTACTGTCCGGCAATTGCTACGCCTAGAGGTTTCACACTTTCAGACTCAGTTTGCCTCATAAATAAAACAAAAGTAACACCTTAAAAGCGATAGAATTTAATTAACCTATGGCGTTCCATTGAGCAGAAAAACATACTAATGTTGAAAAAAGTCTTGCGTCTTGTGTGCCACACATTGTGTGTTTTGGGCGCCTAGGCATCCGTTGAAGTTTTATTAAAGAGATATGTTGAACTAATTTTGATTCGGTTATGTCAACTACTGTATGATGACATACTATGGTATTGAACTCACAAACAATACTGTACCAAATGAGTTAAACTCTCTACTCTTTGGACATTTATTACATTAGTGGTTAAAAAAGTATTACATAAGTGGTTAGCTCCTTCATTTCATTAGTGGTTAAAAAGTTATTACATTAGTGGTTAGCTTTTTAATACATTAGTGGTTGATTTTTATTACATTAGTGGTTAGTATTACATTAGTGGTTGATTACATTATCGGGTGATACAGGGCTAACGCCCAGTGGGTTATTCATGGGTTCAATTAGCACTTTAATTTACACTTCAGAGTTAATTCTCTCTTCCACCATTTGTGTTCATAGTGCTACGCGCCACACTTGTACAAAGATTTGGAGGAGGAAGATGATCGAGATTGGGTGGACAAAGCTTCCACACTCAAAACTGGACGTGTGAAGGTACCTGAAAAAATTGCTTTAAATAATGATGAAGAAAAGCTTCAGAGCTCTATAGTAATTGTAATACACCGCGTGCTAAGATTGTAGTAGCTTTTGCGGAAACAGACATTATTCTGGACTAGTAATTTCCATGGGAAAGTGAAGTGCTGCGAGTGATGTTTATGTGGAAGATGCCATTGCAGGCGAGCGTTAGCGAGACAGCACACTAGTCTTGTCAATAAGGGGGAAAATCCAAAGTTTTGTCGGATGTAAGACTCGAAGCTTGCGCAGTAGAGCATTATCCGGGATTGTTGAAATGACAATCATGCGCAAATCACATGGCTGACATGTAACGCGGGATCCACATGTTGCCATAAAACTGTTTATTTGCTTTTGTAATCATTCATCAAGGTCACAAACCGAAAGAGATCAATTTGTGTTTGGCTGCTTGTAGCCGCTAAAATTGACCTGCGCACACTACACTTCATTCATAGAAGTACACCATAAGACACTTGCTGTATGAGAAGATAAATGGTCGCGTCCCAGCGTGACAGTTCTAGTCAAAAAAGGGCTAAGAAAATGCACAAAGATAAAATAAAGGTAACCGAAGAACTTAGGATGAACCTTATCGGTGAAACTCCATAAGTCATAGAGAAAATGTACAAAGACGATGCGGCACAGATGATAAACGATTATAACTGTAACAGCGAAAGCATAAACTAGAATGAAATCTACAACGACGCTAATGCATATTGATTTAAATAGCTAGCGGGAAAAAACATGTACGTGCGCACAATGGCACGAAAACAAAGGGAAATTCGCATAGCGAGGTAACACTGCTTTTATAGATCCACCATTTGAGAATTGAGATCCCTTTCCACGTGAGAATATTATCACGATCCTATGTACAGACTGTTTCGATGCGCAATCGAGTTTGCCATAAAACAAGGAGGTAAGTATTTCTAAATGTTTTTATTTGCTAGATGTCTTCATTTGCTTGTGATTCACGAATGGAGGTGTCAAGATATCGATCAAATTCTTCTCCACGGACATTGTTTTCTTTCCAGTGCATCCAGCAGTCTTGAATCTACTAGTATTTGGAGTAAATTGCCAACTACAGCTTGCTGGTTTCGGAAGAACGTGGGAAAAGATAGTAAGCTTGCTGTAAGCGATTCAAAATGTGCATTGTTCGTTGAACCAAATCACTCAACTGTGAAGATAAAGGACTCGTTGTACTTTCACACGTAGCCTTTTGTACATTATGCTTTTATTTCCCCACTAAAATGCTCCAACTTAATTGCTCCATTTTTTTCACTAAAATGCTCGGTTCCCCCCAAAAATGTCACTAAAATGCTCGGTTAATGCTCATACATACGGGTTTTAAATTTTCAGAATAATAGTTCAGAGTTTGCTTAACAGAAACGTATACTTAGTATAACAAGTTAACAACAACGCGTGTAAAAGTTTTAATACACCAGAAGATAATTCTCTAAATGATCTGTTGTTCTGTGAATCCTTTTTCCCCTTTCGGTGATATTTAAGTGAGGAGGTTAAGTTTAGTCTTCATTTTCTCGTAAAATTAATAATATTTATTGCTATGTTCTGTGGAAAAAATATTAAACTTCCGGGAAAATGCCACTAAAATGCTCGAATAATGTTCACAAGTCCAAAGTGAGGTGTGGATCCCACAAATTTTTTCCCCTTCCCCAGCACTCACTATCATATTGAAATTACTAGTTTAGGAAGTATTGTAGAAGGAGAGTCAACATGAGCTACTAGATTAGAGTATTTTGCCAAAGGCTTCTGTTTTAAAAAACGTACTGAAGTCAACACAATAAACTGTTCGCTCATGCGAAAACCGTTCATCAAGTATTCACAGTTGACCGCGACCGCATCAGGTCACGATTAATTTATGACAATAAGATATTTTGTATCTGTTTTCAATTTTCAATGTTCACTGAAATGTCCCTCTGTTAAACTGACGAAACTGCATGTTATATCTTTAAATGCTCCTTGAGGGGTGGCGAATGGTAAAATCCGAGACTTGCCGAGACGCCGAGAGCCTTGTTTGAGAATCTGAGACCGAGGGCACTTATTTTTTATTTATTCCATTTACACTGCGATTACAACATAATAATAAGAATAGGAAAACAAAAAAAGAAAATAGCAATATTACATTGATAACAATCAATATACATAATAATGCAGTGGGGAAGACTAGAAGGGAACTAACGAACCATACGTGCTAGTCTACCCATTAAAAAAAAAAAAAAAAAAACTTAATCAAGGTATGCTACAAACAATTTATTAACTAGCTACTAATTCTTACCATTCGACCAAAAATTCCGGGGCGAATTTCCAGAAATTCGCATCGGCAAATGGTACAGTTTTTTTCCAGTGTGGAAGACGATAATTGTTCGCTTGGAACTTTTCAATGACTTCTAGGTTTAAATCACAAATATAGAAATAAACAGAACTCTGATAAGTCGACATCTAAGTAGAAAAGTTCTAAAGTGTTTGTTTTATCGAATGCGTGTCGCCATCATCCTTGCTTGAGATGTCCATGTTGCTGTGATCGCGCGAGCCAAAACAACTAGCTAGCGCCAAGTAGAAAATTGGGAATTTGCACCGATAAATTCCGAAAAAGAGGACAACCTCGTGAGGTATACCCAAATTTTCGAAAAAATTTTCCTGGAAATTTGTGTTCCATTTGACTTTCATCCTGGAATTTCCGGAATTTTCGGTTGAATGGTTCGCTTTTCGGTAATTCAACAATTTCCGGGTTTTCTGGAGCTTTTCCCAGGAAATTTTCGTACCATTTGTCCCCGTTTCAAAAATTTTGAAATTTTTGGTTGAATGGTAAGCACCCAGAGACTCAAAAGTTTTTTAAAAAGTCGAACCCGAGACTTCATTTTGCGAAAATCCCAGCTGGTTTCGAAAACTGTTCGCAGCGAGACATGAGCTACACGATATTCTAAGATAGAAATCGTATCACATTTCCTGTAGCTTGCTCTGTTATCTTATTTATGTTACGTATTTGTGCCAATAGTGGTCGGTCAGTCGCAGCTAGGAGCCAACTCAGTTATGGATTAACATTTCAACCTTTTACGGTATACCTGCACTGCGACTCGATATTGAAGGTTATGCGCCTTGTCACATTTGCTTATTGTGTCATGGCGACTAAACGTTTCTGGTTGAAAATGAGCTTGATCTTCAAATTCATTTTTTTAGAAGAAGTCGCCCCCGCCATCGTCATCGCTAAAACTCCCTAACAGACAGACAGGCAGGCATGTTTATTTGGAGTCTTATACAATAAATAGTATATCGACCACAATTTCCAAATAACTAAAAACTACAAACAACGATAATGTACATAGCTGAAAAATTATTTATTAATTAATTACTTATAGAGTATTTACTTTTTGCCGTCTTCCCCTTTCCTTTTTTTAAATCATTCGAATATATGTTTTGCTATTAGTTTTTGTATTTTAACATTTCCGCTAGGGGGATTTATTAGAAACATGGATATTCTGTTAGGTGACATTCTGCTTAATTTTATTCTATATGGAGGAAGAAAGGGGGTGGGGGGGAGGACAAGCAGCAGCGGAAGCGTAAACGTCAGTAATTACAGATTACACAAGTAGCTACAAGTAGCTCAGGGTCAGTGAAACTCTAGCCTCCTACGCAGACGTTCTTAGGCTTGTCACGCGTTCCTCGTGACAAGCCTAAGAACGTCTGTGTGGGAGGCTAGTGAAACTCGTGCTTGGCTTTGCCCGTTGACTGACTAGCGGTTACAACCTAGCTTTGGCTATAAGTCTTAAGGTTATTCCTCACAATTGCACTGCGCATCCTTTCTGCGCATAATTTATAACGTCATTTAGCGCACTCTCTCGTGCACGTGCACACTGAAAACATGGCGGATTTGCCTTGATATTGAGCTCTTTCAGTTGAAAAATGGCTATAGCTCACCAACGAGCATGGGCACCCCAATTTTTTTTCCAGTCATTGTAATCACCTTATCATAAACTTTAATTGAGGAAAGACTGATCTGATTTCTATTGCTGAAAATTGAGTAAATAGCGAAAATAGCAAGTAAACTGTGGTCTTTTCTATTTTGCCCTATGGTAACCATGTCAAGAAATTTGGTTGAAATTTTAATCAAGGATTCAGCTTTCTGTCTAAATCAAACTTAAAAAGTTTATTTGTGTCTGATACAACGCATTGACTCCAGTTTAATGCGTGTTCTCGTGATTCTCGGTCACAAAAATTTACAATTATTACTGGGAATGCGCTCTTGTAATAAGCGTTAAATAATGCCAAAATGGGTCATTTTCAATGCCCCAGTGCTCCTTAATGAGTATGGGCACCCCCCTTTTTTATTTCAAAATTGAAGTTCTTATATGATAAATATTCAGTGGGCAAAGTTTGAACGAAAATCTATTGTCAGTTTTATTTCAGGGGAATTACCTTAACCACTGATTGCGTATGTTTGCTCCGCTCAGTTCACTCGCCTGCTTGTTGTTGAACATTTTGAGAGGTGTGTAAACGTCGTTTCTTACTCTTTCACTGAGCGTCATTTCAAGCTACTTTACTCAGCTTACTGTTTGTCCCCGACCACATTGTACCCTACAAGATTAAGCTGGAAAAGTTCAGGAGATCCATACACTGCGAGGCCCTATGTGTTCTTTATATACTTCGTCAATTTCTTATCTCGCTCCTGGATGGTTATTTTTCCACCTGGGACATATTTTTAACTATTTTTCGCTTCACGCTCCGTGAAAGGAAGAAGTCTTTCATGGGAAACCTAGAATGTTACCTACCATTAAAGGCTACCATAACTTGACGTGTAACTCTACGCCGTATATGAGGGAGTTTTTCCAGAGAAATCTAAAATGGAGAGGCCCTTCGGTAGAATAGAAGTAAAAATCAGGCCCAAATTAACAACCGGAAGAAAACAAATACAAAACCATCCTCGCAGAAATAGACAAAGGAATTTGTTTTTTCTTGCTGAAGAGTCTTCACCCTAATTTTCTTGGTCGCTAGCAGGTTTATTCTTCTGTTTCCTTGCCTCAGCATTTCCTCTTGCCTTTGGCAGCAATAACAGTAATAACAATAACCGTCTTTTTGGCGTCCTTTTCCTTGTTGAACTTATTAGGTTGAACGTGTCTGACAAATAGAATACTTGTAGGAAATGATGCAGTTTTGTCGTTGCTGCGAGTTGTTTGAGAACCTTTATGAGCTAAAATCTCGGGTATGATTGTTGGTAAAATGTATCAACTATGAGCGAATTAACTGGGTATGTAGATTTGACAAGATTTCGTAAAATTTGGCCAAGATATGAGAAAGCCTGAAGCTTTCCAAACAGAGTTTGCGATTGGCTCAGTAAACAAAAGATAAGTTAATTAAACAATGTCCCAGTGCGCAGGTCTGGAAGAGGTAGTCAAAGACCACACAGCGGCAAAATGACTGCGCATGATCCAAGTCGCTTGCGTGATTTCTGCGCGAGAAGGAATGGGCGCCATAATATTTCCATAGAAACAAACTGCGTCAAAATGGCGGCAATTTAAAATTCCCGGCAAATGTTCTGTTTTTGCCGAGGATAAGGTCGTCACTAATTAGCTAAGGTTATTACGCTGAAGACAGTTTCTGTGAAAGTTTTTCTTTCAAATATCTTTTGTAACAAAACATTGGTTCAGGTAACAATGTTGAATTTTCTGTTCGAAGTCCGGCATGAAGTTCGTGTTTATCGTAGCAGCGTCAGTATTAGCTTTTCGCATTTTCTGATGGGGAGTTGCCTCTTGAGAAAATGTGTTCTTTGAGGGGAAAAACACGGGACAAGTATATTTGGCCGCGGACAAATGATCTCTCTTAATGCAGAAATAGCCAGGGTAGTGGACGTCAAGCGTGGAAATTTCGTCTGCGAATATCACTGGTAAATATTGAGGACCACGCACAATATATATTCGCCCCTACCCTTTGAATAGCCATCCCAGAGCTATGAACCCCACTCTAATACCAGCAAAGCTATTTCAAGTCTTTGACGAGGTGGGGGAAAGCCTTAGTATCGGCCTGGAACGCGGTTGTGCACCAGTTATCAGCGAAGTTGTTTTTTAGAAAGAGAAGGCAACCTGTCTCCCAGGATACAATCTGTCATCAGTCCCTGAGGACTGGAACAGGTCAGGTTCTAGGAGGAGGCGGGTAATAATACTTATGCTGCCATATGGTTATAAAAGTTTATACTACAATGTGAATGCTAATGCTAATCATAATAGTAAAACTGGAACTGCTTATTTATTTATTTTTTTACAAAATTATAGACCAGCCTAGGAACTCCACCCATGTGACATCCATGTGTGCTTCACAACAAATGATGTATGCATTGCAATCAAATTGGTAGCCAGGCAATTGCAGGCAACCAGGTGAAGCATATCCCTCAAGATTACATTGATGAATTGATTATTTAAATGTTGAATCTGCTAATCAAATAAATAAATCGCTTCAAGAATGCAATAATGAATTGATTATTGAAATATTGAACTCCCTAGTCATAAACCCATCAGCCATAGTCTTGGAACAACTAGTTGGTTCAATATTCCAGTAATCATTCATTATTGCATTCTTGAAATAACTAGCGGGTTCAATATTCCGTTAAGGGTCATTAACATTCATAAATGTAATCTTGAAGAGTACCCTTCACTTGGTTTGACTGTAAACAACAGGTCCACTTAAAAAATATATTAATAACAATAGAAACATAAGCTAACTGCATACCCGCTCTCATAGGGTCAATCATCTACAAGATCTTACTACTGCACAATCAACGAAAGTGAAAAACAGTCAGGTCATATGCTTAAAATTTTAACAGGACTATTAATGTTATACATGTTCAGCTGTATATGTAATGCTGCACCTGCAAGCTAAGAACTGTAGAACAAGTAGAAAACAATATAAAACAATTTTATTATTATAATTGATTGACTGATTTACTTTTTGTGATTCTTTTCTTCATTTTTAGTCATTTAAAAACAATCATTTAATTTCTATTTTTCGCTTTTAAAACAAAAAGCATATAATCCATCTTCTTGATGACTTTCACGTAGTCAACGTTTTTGTTCATCCATCTGAAAAAGCCAGTTCCACAATCCACATGGCATCCAGTTTGCTGGACATTCAGCAGCCTGACTGCGGCTGCAGTACCACATCCATCAAATGCCACGGCAATACACAGCACCACTTTCATTAGAAAAATGGAAAGGACATTCTTTGCTGGGGAGGGATCATAAAGGCTTTCATCTTAGCGGAGATGGCAGAACTCTTACTAAATATTATGACAACATGCATCTTGATACACTGCCAGTTGATTTCTTCATGTCAAACCTGACAGGGTCCAACAGCAGTTGCAGGAACTGAGGTTGATAACTGAACAATCTGTCACAAACCAAAAAAATGTGTTTTGTGATACAACAACTTTAAAAAAATTAACAAAGCTTGTTCAGTACTCACTACCTACAATAAAATTAATGTACTTTATTTTCAATAATATTATCATTACAGTAAAGAGCAGAAACTATATAGCGGAAGGTTTGGCAGACAAGACACTAATTAACAAGATAGCTTGACAAATATCTAACTTTCCATAGGCTAAAGATATTCCATCTATTTTACTGTTGAAAGGGTATACAGTCAGTCATACCATGAGGGACTGCACACAATTGTAAACTGTGTCTAAGTTGATGTATTCAATGTAACCATGTAACCCTAAATACCCATGAAACTGCCGTCAACCTGTCCAGAATTTTTTTCAAGACTGAGTTACATAAATATTTATTTAATTCTGCTCCACCAGAGAAGCCCAAATCAGACAGAGCTGCTGTTCTTGTTGCTGCTACTTTCCTAGGATGGCTAATGTTATGCTCTAAAGTTTTAAATCTTTTAACACTGTGCAAAGACATTGAGTAAACCTGCCTACTTTGCTTATTTGTGGAGGTCCTTCCATTGGTATTTTTCCACTACCATGTTATATTTAGAAGCTCTGAACTTGGAAACTACTTGTCCATAAATAAATAAGAAGATATGCAGTTTTATTCATTTGTTGGAAGCGACGTCACTACAACAAGTCAACATTGTCGTTACTGAGTGATACAATACATCAAAAACTGAACAATGACAAATACTTTAGCATGAAAGAACAAATGCTAGCAGCCATTACGGAAAAGAAAGTGCAAATTTGGCACTCTCTTTTGAGAGATTCCATTGAACGGCACTACACTCCGCAGCAGATTAGGCTGAATGCCCAGCTTCTTAGTGTAAACAAGGTACAGCATGAATTTCACCATCATTTTGTGCCAGCTTAATATCAGAGGTACTGGAGAAAGGGATCACACCCTCCTTGCAGGAAGATCAGCTGAATTTATTATTAAAAAGTTGCATTTCATGGCAAAAAACCTTGAAAGCCCAAGGCAGGTTAGTCAAGTCAACAAGGCATGATCTATAACTTGATTTTGCCTTTAATCATATGTAGCACTTACATGCAGAGTCTTTTAATTGAACTGAATGGAAATTATATTCTACAGTTTCCGTATAACTTTGCTAACAGTTTACAATATATGAAGTCATTTAATTCAAATACCACTGCTGTGATTTGAAAGCCAAATGTGCAACCAAAGTGCATTTAGGTGTTTTATAAAGTACTGTTTCCAAAAAGCCTCTCAAAAAATTCTAGGTAGCCTTTTAAAAAGTTCAAGGTGTTTTTTATACACAACTTGATTAGCATTAATTTGTGTACAGTCACTTTCGTTACGTTTAACTGACAGTGTTCAGCCTAAGGCCAGTCCAAGAAGGAAATAGAGTGATTTTATTTTTACGTTGTGTACATTTAAGCTTACACACTGTAAATATGTTTGAAAAGTCAGGAAAAGTTTGTTCAATCGAACACATAGAAGATCGTAAACACAACCATTATTATGAAAGTCGAATGCGCCGACCAACTTCTAAGCTTCAAAGTACTAAATTTAAGAAACTTGCCAAGCGATAATATATTGCAGCCAGTGAGTTAACATTAAGAGAACTTAACTAAAATTTAAATCGCCGGCCATAATTTGGAAGCCCATAAGAACACGAGTACAGTTAAAGACTGTTATTTACATAATTAAAGGCCACTTACCGTCTGCAGCTTTCGACAACTCACTTCTGAAGCATCTCCGTCAAAGTTCCAATGTCTTTATAAACAATAAGACTCATTTCCGTCCATTGATGGCTTAAAATTCGGAGAAAAATATGCTTGGTTCTCTCCCTCGAGCATCTATTCGCACACTGCACGCGATGGCAATAGCTGAGCATGCGCACCGGGAGCAGAGTTGAAAGTTGTCTGTGCTAAAGTCGAAGATGAGCTTGGGAAAACAGAAAACAAGGTTGAATATCTCACGGAACTTCAGAATTTCATTGCGGGGACGCCGCCGCCACTCGAAGAAATCGATCCAAAGAAAGAAGCCAAACAAGAAAATGAAATTGGAGTATGAAGCGCTGTGCAAACAGTTCCAGGAATTGATGGAGTCGTACAAGAAGAAAATGGAGCAGGCTTCCGTAAAACTTGAAGACACAAAAACATCTACACCAGCCACGACAGCTTCAAAACCAAAAGAAGGTAGCGTAGTGTCACTCGTAGATGTTAAAACTGCCCTTAGGAGAGATTTTAGGATTATGCGTGTTATTGGAGGAGAGGAACAAAAGGACCGATTGTTAGTTAAATTCGGCAAATAGATGTAGGGATGGATACAAAGAACGTGAAATAATTGATGCAGCTATTCGTGCTATCAGCCCCAGTTTAAAGTTAAGATCGTATTTAGAAACCATGAAAGAGCTTACCTTGGCAAAACTAAGACAGATTTTACGAGCCCATTACAAGCAGAAGTCAGGCACTGAACTTACAACAATGTGCCAATGTGTCACCGAAGGAAACTCCTCAAGACTTCTTAATTAGAGCCCTTGATCTAAGGCAACAGGTCCTCTTTGCATCACAAGCTGAGGGTGGTACTGTGAAATAGGAGCCATCGCTGCTTCACCCCTTGTTTTTGCATGCTATTGAAACTGGTCTTCAGGATGATGCTGTCCGAAACAAACTGCGGCCGTTCCTCCAGAAAGCAGAAGTCACAGACGAAGGGTTGATGAAACAAATCAATGTGATCGTATCTGAAGAGTCTGAAAGGAAAGGAAAGCTGAGAGCAACCTTTCACAAAAATGCCAGAGTGAATTCCTTGGAAGTTGACAGTGATCAGGCTGAGCTGGGTGGTCAGACACAGCCAAAGAAGTCTGGGTCAAAGAAAGAAATGAAGTGTGATAGGCCTGACAGGCTAATGGTCACTTTAGAGGCAGTCCAATCGGATATTGCTGTTTTGAAAGAAGCTATGGCCTCCCAGAATGCCAGTGAAAGAGAGAGAGTTCAACACAGGTACCCATTTGAAAATAAAAGGAGACGTGTCTGCCAAGCATGCCAGAGAGCAAACCGAGAGTTTGTAACGGCTGTTTTGTAACCAAGTGCAAAGCAGGAAAATGTTAAAGCCTTGATTGGTCTCATCAGGACAAACACCTCAAGTGAACTGTGTAGAGTAAAAGTAACAAAGAAGGATGTAGTAGTTCCAAAGAATGAGACAATGGTGGTTTCTTGTTCTGTAAGTACCGGTCCAACTGAATCAAGACTTCCAGTATTGTTTGAACCAGACGTTGAATCACCTTGGGCATCAGGGCTTGAGGTCCCTGAAACATTAGTAACTCTTAGTGGTGGCACCTCCTCGCGTCTTAGAATTCAAGTCAAGAATACCACAGACCATGACATTATGTTAAAGAAAAGGACAATGCTAGGCAAGCTTGAACTAGCGAAATCTGTAACACTACTGGAAGTAAGAAAAAAAGAGAATGAAGAAAGGTCGGCAGACTGGAGTCGTCCTGCCGACAACTCATCAGAGAAGGGAGAAGAAGTCAGATTGCAATCAGATACAACTGCCATGAAGAGATGTCAAAGTGAGGCAAGCCATCCAACTTCAGATGTTGACTTGGAAGACCTGACAGAAGACCAGACAGAAGACCAGAAAATTGCAGTAGTGACTATTCTTAGAGAGGAAGCAGAGTCCGTTTCGAAAGATGATGATGACGTAGGGTGCGCTGAAGGTCTGCAACTCAATATCAATTTGTCAGATAATCGTCCAGTCCAGAAAAACTATACGTCTATTTCAAAACCTCTGTACTCTGAAGTGAAGCAATATGTTGAAGACTTACTCAATTGCAGATGGGTGCAGACGTCACGCTCAGCCTATTCATCACCGTTAGTTTGTGTGCGGAAAAGGGACAGTTCTCTGATACTGTGCGTGGATTCTCGTGAGCTGAACAGGAGAAGAGTACCTGACAGGCATCCACTCCCTCCGGTACAAACAACCATTGAGAATCTTGGTGGGAACAAGTGGTTTTCTCTGTTGGACCAAGGAAAAGCCTACTATCAGGGATTTGTCAACCCTGAGTGTCAACACATGACTACATTTGTACACCGTGGGGCCTGTACGAGTGGGTGAGGATGCCATTTGGTCTTCGGAATGCCCCAGGGGAATTTCAGAGATTTATGGAGGACTGTCTGGAATGGCTTAGAGATGAAATTTGTGTACCTAACTTAGACGATGTGATTGTCTTCAGCAGAACCTTTGATGAGCACATCGAAAATGTACGAAGAGTGCTAAGGAGACTACGTGAACACAGAATAAAGCTGAAAGCCAGAAAATGCAAGATGTTCAAAAAGGAGGCCAACTACCTAGGAAGAATTGTCTCTGCTGATGGATATCGGGTGGATCCCTCAAATGTTAAGGCAGTGTTGGCACTCGAAGAGACTAACCCAAAGACTGTTGGTGATGTGAGGAAACTCCTGGGTTTGTTAGGATATTACCGAAAATACATACAGGACTTCTCCAGAATTGCCCAGTCTCTTTGCAAACTCTTGAAGACACCTGTGGTTAAGATCAATAAGCGTCTTACTCGAACAGAACGGCGAAGTCGGAAAGGAAATGACACACAAGCACAATCCAGTCATTCTATTGTTTGGTCACAGGAACATCAAGGGGTGATGGAGAAACTTATTGACTGCTAACCCTCCAATTCTTGGTTATCCACATTATGGTCTTCCATTTGTTCTACACACTGATGCGTCCAATGAAGGACTTGGAGCAGTCCTTTATCAGCGTCAGTCTGGTAAAATGCGGGTTATAGGATATGGATCCAGGACGCGGACTACTGCAGAGAAAAATTATCACCTTCATTCTGGAAAGTTAGAGTTCTTAGCTTTCACGTGGGCCGTCTGTGAGCAGTTTAGAGACTATCTGTACTATGCACCGTCACAGTTTACACGGATAATAATCCCCTGACGTTTGTTTTATCAACAGCGAAACTTAATTCAACGGGACATTGCTGGGTGTCCGAACTGGCCGATTTCAATTTTGAGATCAAGTACAGGCCTGGTAAAGTGAATAAGGGTGCTGACACTTAGTCCAGACTTCCTTTGGACATCAACCAGGACATCCCCATCTGTACACAGGAAACTTCCCAGGATGTGATCAGTGCAGCTCTGTCCGGTGTAATGGCACTTCAGAATGGCGATGCAGTTTGGATAACAGCAGGTCAGTGGTGAAACAGAAGCATTGAACCTTGACTCTGATCTTCTTGATTCCAGAAATTACAATAAAATCGAGCCTCAGAAACAAGATCCTAGTATTGGCAGAGTTCTAGTATGCAAATTGAATGGCTGGAAACCGGCAATACGTGAAATTGCTAAACAACTTTGGTATACAAGAAAGTTGCTGCGTGAATGGCCTAAATTGGAAATTAGACGTGATGGGCTGCTACGAAGAAAGAGTGGACAGAATTTACAGCTAGTGACACCAAAGCAGTTTCACCGCTTGGTCTACAAGGAACTACATCAAGAGATGGGCCACTTGGGAACAGAGAGGGTACTACAGCTAGCCCGTGAACTGTTTTACTTGCTCCATATGCAGAGAGATATCACTTACTTTGTGACTCCGGTGTGCAGTTGTCTGAAGCAAAGGCGACCAAATCTTCCAACATGTGCCCCTCTTCAACCTATTTTGACTAATGCACCCTTTGAGTTGATATCTATTGACTACCTACACCTTGAAAGAAGCTCTGGTGGACACGAATACATTCTGGTAATTGTTGACCACTTCACCCGATTTGCACAGGCGTATCCCACTCGAAATAAATCAGCTCGTACAGCAGCCGACCGGCTTTACAACGATTTCATGCTTCGATTCGGATTTCCGGCTCGTATTCTGCATGATCAGGGAAGAGAGTTTGAGAACAAGTTTCGCTGCTTGCAACAGTCGTGTGGGATGATACATTCAAGAACCACGCCCTACCATCCGTAGTGTAATGGTAAAGCAGAGAGATTCAACGAGACCTTGCTGTCAATGTTAAGAACACTACCTGAAGAAAAGAAACGCAAGGGGTCAGAGTATGTGCCCAAGGCTGTACATGCCTACAACTGCACCAAGACTGATTCAACTGGGTATTAGCCATTTTACTTACTATTTGGAAGGTTACCACGTCTGCCAGTAGATCTGATATTTGGACCTTCACTAGAGGAAGCTAGAGTCACTCACACAGAATATGTAGACAAATGGAAGTTTGCTATGAAGGAAGCATATTCATGTAGACAAATGGAAGTTTGCTATGAAGGAAGCATATTCACTGGCCCTAAAGAACACCTCAAAGTCTGCAACTCATGGCAAACAACAGTATGACCGCAAGGTTAGATTTTCAAAGTTGCAACCCGGGGACAGGGTGCTTGTCCGAAATTTGTCTGAGCGTGGTGGACCAGGGAAACTCCGGTCGTATTGGGAGCAGCAAATACATGTTGTAATTGAGCAGAGAGGGGACCTACCGATCTACAAGGTGAACCCAGAAGGACAGCCAACTATGTTACATTAAGTTGTATCTCGTCTGTAAACAGTGTAAAATAATAAAACTTGAAACTTGAAACTCGAGAGTACTACACAGAAATCTCCTACTGCCATGTGACTTCCTCGCTGCTGAAACTCAGAAGTCTATGCCCCAGTCAATTTGAGAGAGGAGAACGCATGTTCATCCTGGGTAGCATTATGTGAGAGATTGCCAACCTAACCATAATGAGAGTGACAGTGGAGACGAGAGGGAGGACCTACCAGTGATTTGCACACATTGCCCCTTCCATCATCGACGACAGGACAGTCAGAATACACTGAAAATGAGGTAATGCTTGAGAGTATGGAGGATGGTGATGAAACTTCATCTAGTACCCCAGAACCAGAACAACAGCCAGAATTGGACCCTAAACCAAACCAACAGCCAGAATTGGATCCTGAACCAGAGCAACAGCCAGAGTGGGAAGAAGACCAAAATCCGAGTACGCCCCAACGTGTTCGTCATCCACCAAAAGTGTTTACATATAATACACTGGGACAGCCAACCATCTGTAGTGTCCAGACTGGTTCAAACCTTGTATCTGGATGATGCTATCTACTTTTCCAGTCGCCCTGGATGTTACCTACGCATCAGTATCATCCACCACACTGTTATGGGCCTTTGGTGTATTCCCCCTATATGCAGATGATGTACGCTTGATGCACCAAGATTTAATTACTTTATTGGACTTTTATGTACCAAATGTCCCGGTGGACATTTTCAAACAGTCGGGAAATGTGTCACGCTATGTAATGTGTCACGTTATGTAACAAAATCACGTGATATGCGAGAGTCTGACCTCGTGTGAGAGATGTTTTTCATACTGTACTTTTACAGTCGGCCGATATATTGTATGACTGTAGGTGTTTATAGTCGGTCGAATTATTTACTGGTTCCAGCACAATAAAGGACAATTCGCTATTTAAAGCAGCCAACATATGCGGGCTTTATTTCCGCGCTCTCTTGAGTTCGGTCTACAGTATAGGATACTGGCACAGATATAACAAAAAAATAGCCATTAAACTTGTAAACAATGTCACGCAACTGTAGTTCAATTTGCAAGCAAAAAAACAGCTAAGTAGGACTATTGATCACTATGGCATCTATTGTTTAGTTTTACAGAAGCTCCATTTTTTATTGCCACCCAAACACTGCTCTTGTTTGAAACAAAAAACAAAAATACAGCACAATCATTCCCTTGTAGTAACTCCGATGATACTGTGAGGTACGTGCATGCAAGGTGTCGTTTCCTCAAAGTGCTGCAATTAAAGCAAGAGATTTCCTTGATTATAGCTTCCTGTGTTATGATGGCGTTTTGCAGTTTTGCATCTCTTGTTGGTGGAACATGTGGTCCAAGTCCAGAAAGTCCAAATGTAGTAGGTCATTTTGTTGATTTAAAAGATTGTGATCGTGATGTGAAAGCACACTCAAGGTAATTCCCCTGAAATAAAACTGACAATAGATTTTTGTTCAAACATTGCCCACTGAATATTTACCATATGAGAACTTCAATTTTGAAATAAAAAAGGGGGGTGCCCATGCTCATTAAAGAGCACTGAGGCATTGAAAATGATCCATTTTGGCATTATTTAATGCTTATTAGAAGAACGCATTCCCAGTAATAAGTTTACCTGCTATTTTCGTTATTAATTCAACTTTCAGCAGTAGAAATCCGATTAGTCTTTCCTCAAGCAAAGTTTATGAGAAGTTAATTACAATGACTGAACAAAAAGTTGGGGTGCCCGTGCTCGTTGCTGAGCTATAGCCATTTCCCAACTGACAGAGCTCAATATCAAGGCAAATCCGCCATGTTTTCAATATGCGCGTGCACGAGGGCGCACTAAATGACGCCATAAATTATGCGCAGGAAGGATGCGCAGTGCAAATGTGAGGAATGACCTTAAAATGTTGTGACATTTTGTCGCATGTTGAAAGTGTCAGTAGTGAAAGAAAACTTTTACTAGCCCGTAAAGGAAAGTAGAAGTGTGGCATTTCTATTTAACGAAGGACGAGAGTGGATTATATATAACTCACTAATGATTGTAGTTAGGGATATTCATCGCCCAAGAATGAAAGCAGCACGTAACGGTCTGTCCAAAGCACAGGGATGCCTATGGTATTCGCTGGCAAACTGGGAAGATAAAATGCTGCGTCCCAACAGAAGTTGCGGGCCACAAGACTACGTCTAACCGAGGAGATTGCGGGATGAACAGTAAACAGTCGTACTTCATTTTCCAAGAAACCAGCCGGCTTGTCCCAGCGTTAGTGAAACCTATTGATGTCCATTTATTTAATTTTCTCATTAAGGGGCCTTCACATGGCAAACTAAAGTTGGCAAACTCATGTTGGCAAACTCAAGTTGATGTGTGTGAACGGCACAAAAACAGTCGGCAAACAAGTTGGCAAACTGTTGGCGACAAATAGAACTTGCCTCTATTCTCGCTAACTTTTTCGTGTTGGTAAACTCGTATCTGACGTGTGAACAGTTGGCCAACATGTGTTGGTAATTTTCAACCAACCAAAACGAGCTCGATTCACGTGATTTATTTGCGTGACACTTCACAAAATGGGGGACTCGAGTCAACACTTTTTAAATTTAATATCAAAGCGGTTTGGGACTTTTCATCTATAGCCTACAAAGATACTAAAAACAAACAAAACAAAACGGAGGAGCGCCGGCCAAACTTGGTTTCCCCCAAACCTTTCTAATTCTCCACCGCTTTCTGGTTCTTCTCTTCTTATCCTCTGTTTCACTGTTGTACGTGATTGAAACTGCACTAAAAATCGGCCATGTTGAAAATTACCATGTTTGTTGTTTGCCACGAGTTTGACGTGTGAAGGAACGAGTTTGCCAACTTTTTGAAGTTTTCCAACACGAGTTTGCCAACTTACGTTTGCCATGTGAAGGCCGCTTTAAGTAACAGTCCATGTAAGAAGGAGGCAACTACGCGGCAAGGAATGCAGAAAGGTGCTAACTTTTGCACAACATTGCTATTGTTGTATCATACCTCTGATTGGCTCAATCAGCAAAACTTACCAAAACTTCAGGTAGCTGCATATTTATTCATCCTTAATTGTTCTCAAACTCATTAATAATTCATAAGTTTGATAGCCAATAAAAAATGACTTAATTCGTCACGTGCATGAGTTTTGATACCCAATGAAAACCTACATGAAAACCACACGTGTTTTGGATATCGTATCCAAACCACACGTTGCTTTCATCTGATTCCTCATTGGATATCAACATTCACGCATCAAAACAAAAGAAATTAAGCATAAGATCAGAATTTAAAAGAATTAGCATCCTTGGCAACTTGCATTTTAATAAAATAATTTTAACAATAGAACTCATGAAATTGGAAATTAAAACTGTTTTAAATACACATAGCGTACGATACTAAATACTGTTCCATAAACAGTTTTCGGTGGATATTTCTTTACCTACGTTTTCCTCCAATTCAATGACAAATTTTCTTTGCCAACAATTCAGACTCAAGCATAACGATTTCCTTGATATGTAAGTCTACCGCTTCGAAACCTAATGTAAATCAGGTAATAGCTGAACGAACCTCCCGAAGGAATGGATATTTTTCTTTACCCGAGTAATTCGCTATTCGTTAAAATAGTTTACGCGTATTTGTTTTATACCTTGATGACGGGGAATACGACTTTCTTGACTTAATTCTCTTCTTCGTAAACCATTTTTGGCTCCTACACCGTGCCACTCCTTCCATGCTCGTGTTTGGACGCTAATGAATCATGCATACAAACGCGTTCTTTCGGATAAGGGGAAATATTTAACACTGCATAATTTCTTATTGTTTCGTCTGCGAAAACATGTCACTGCATAATTTCGTATTGTTTCATTTGAGAAGCCATATCAAAAACTCGTGCTTCGTGTTTCACCAGGGGTTCCAAACACCTCGAAACAATAAAAGCACTCGGCCTGCGGCCTCGTGCTTTCATTAATTTCTCGGTGTTTGGAACCCCTGATGAAACACGCGTACTCGTTTTTGATATATTACATGAACTATTTTCCTTTCAACAAAATCTCTTCTGAGTCTAAATACCACAGTAATCCTATGTGGGGAACATTGAAAAATTGGAGGCTTTTATTGTCTTTGTTTAAGACTGTTGTGATTGGTTGAAATGTTTACACATAAAGAAAACTACCTTCCAGAATAGAGTTTAAATACATTTTATTTCATGAACCTGCTTTCCATCACTTAATAAATTCTTGGTATGAAAACACAACCGTTTCAATGTGGGGAAAGCTTATTGCCGCAGAACAATAGAAAACGGTACAGTTCTTACCTGGATCATTACTTAATGTTCGTTTCCGATCAAGATTGCAATCAAGACCAATACTTAAATGCATTTTAAGAGACTAGTCTCCTTTCGAGATAATTGCAGACTAATCGAGTGTTTAATGGCCTACGTTAAATTGAGACCTCAACACAGAGCCTACTCTTCCCCGTCGCAATGCACCACTCCCACTAAATTCAGCTGGAATGTGAGCATAACATATAGCATCCATTACAAAAATACATGTGCTATTCGTGGGTTTTTTATAAATCATTTTTCATCTCTTCTCAGTTCCCCTCCCCGGCTTTTCCCTTTATTTACAAAACGCTCGCCGGTACGTCAGATTCACTTGCCCAATTTTCCACGCTCCCCGCGCATCAATTCTTGAGTCATGCATCACGCAAAGCGCATTGCGGACTAGAAATATATAGGTCGTTGATGGTATTTAGACTCAGAAGAGATTTTGTTGAAAGGAAAATAGTTCATGTAATATATCAAAAACGAGTACGCGTGTTTCATCAGGGGTTCCAAACACCGAGAAATTAATGAAAGCACGAGGCCGCAGGCCGAGTGCTTTTATTGTTTCGAGGTGTTTGGAACCCCTGGTGAAACACGAAGCACGAGTTTTTGATATGGCTTCTCAAATGAAACAATACGAAATTATGCAGTGACATGTTTTCGCAGACGAAACAATAAGAAATTATGCAGTGTTAAATATTTCCCCTTATCCGAAAGAACGCGTTTGTATGCATGATTCATTAGCGTCCAAACACGAGCATGGAAGGAGTGGCACGGTGTAGGAGCCAAAAATGGTTTACGAAGAAGAGAATTAAGTCAAGAAAGTCGTATTCCCCGTCATCAAGGTATAAAACAAATACGCGTAAACTATTTTAACGAATAGCGAATTACTCGGGTAAAGAAAAATATCCATTCCTTCGGGAGGTTCGTTCAGCTATTACCTGATTTACATTAGGTTTCGAAGCGGTAGACTTACATATCAAGGAAATCGTTATGCTTGAGTCTGAATTGTTGGCAAAGAAAATTTGTCATTGAATTGGAGGAAAACGTAGGTAAAGAAATATCCACCGAAAACTGTTTATGGAACAGTATTTAGTATCGTACGCTATGTGTATTTAAAACAGTTTTAATTTCCAATTTCATGAGTTCTATTGTTAAAATTATTTTATTAAAATGCAAGTTGCCAAGGATGCTAATTCTTTTAAATTCTGATCTTATGCTTAATTTCTTTTGTTTTGATGCGTGAATGTTGATATCCAATGAGGAATCAGATGAAAGCAACGTGTGGTTTGGATACGATATCCAAAACACGTGTGGTTTTCATGTAGGTTTTCATTGGGTATCAAAACTCATGCACGTGACGAATTAAGTCATTTTTTATTGGCTATCAAACTTATGAATTATTAATGAGTTTGAGAACAATTAAGGATGAATAAATATGCAGCTACCTGAAGTTTTGGTAAGTTTTGCTGATTGAGCCAATCAGAGGTATGATACAACAATAGCAATGTTGTGCAAAAGTTAGCACCTTTCTGCATTCCTTGCCGCGTAGTTGCCTCCTTCTTACATGGACTGTTACTTAAAGCGGCCTTCACATGGCAAACGTAAGTTGGCAAACTCGTGTTGGAAAACTTCAAAAAGTTGGCAAACTCGTTCCTTCACACGTCAAACTCGTGGCAAACAACAAACATGGTAATTTTCAACATGGCCGATTTTTAGTGCAGTTTCAATCACGTACAACAGTGAAACAGAGGATAAGAAGAGAAGAACCAGAAAGCGGTGGAGAATTAGAAAGGTTTGGGGGAAACCAAGTTTGGCCGGCGCTCCTCCGTTTTGTTTTGTTTGTTTTTAGTATCTTTGTAGGCTATAGATGAAAAGTCCCAAACCGCTTTGATATTAAATTTAAAAAGTGTTGACTCGAGTCCCCCATTTTGTGAAGTGTCACGCAAATAAATCACGTGAATCGAGCTCGTTTTGGTTGGTTGAAAATTACCAACACATGTTGGCCAACTGTTCACACGTCAGATACGAGTTTACCAACACGAAAAAGTTAGCGAGAATAGAGGCAAGTTCTATTTGTCGCCAACAGTTTGCCAACTTGTTTGCCGACTGTTTTTGTGCCGTTCACACACATCAACTTGAGTTTGCCAACATGAGTTTGCCAACTTTAGTTTGCCATGTGAAGGCCCCTTAATGAGAAAATTAAATAAATGGACATCAATAGGTTTCACTAACGCTGGGACAAGCCGGCTGGTTTCTTGGAAAATGAAGTACGACTGTTTACTGTTCATCCCGCAATCTCCTCGGTTAGACGTAGTCTTGTGGCCCGCAACTTCTGTTGGGACGCAGCATTTTATCTTCCCAGTTTGCCAGCGAATACCATAGGCATCCCTGTGCTTTGGACAGACCGTTATGTGCTGCTTTCATTCTTGGGCGATGAATATCCCTAACTACAATCATTAGTGAGTTATATATAATCCACTCTCGTCCTTCGTTAAATAGAAATGCCACACTTCTACTTTCCTTTACGGGCTAGTAAAAGTTTTCTTTCACTACTGACACTTTCAACATGCGACAAAATGTCACAACATTTTAAGGTCATTCCTCACATTTGCACTGCGCATCCTTCCTGCGCATAATTTATGGCGTCATTTAGTGCGCCCTCGTGCACGCGCATATTGAAAACATGGCGGATTTGCCTTGATATTGAGCTCTGTCAGTTGGGAAATGGCTATAGCTCAGCAACGAGCACGGGCACCCCAACTTTTTGTTCAGTCATTGTAATTAACTTCTCATAAACTTTGCTTGAGGAAAGACTAATCGGATTTCTACTGCTGAAAGTTGAATTAATAACGAAAATAGCAGGTAAACTTATTACTGGGAATGCGTTCTTCTAATAAGCATTAAATAATGCCAAAATGGATCATTTTCAATGCCTCAGTGCTCTTTAATGAGCATGGGCACCCCCCTTTTTTATTTCAAAATTGAAGTTCTCATATGGTAAATATTCAGTGGGCAATGTTTGAACAAAAATCTATTGTCAGTTTTATTTCAGGGGAATTACCTTGAGTGTGCTTTCACATCACGATCACAATCTTTTAAATCAACAAAATGACCTACTACATTTGGACTTTCTGGACTTGGAC
>JAHPZR010003240.1:0-19690 GCA_019787425.1 Platygyra sinensis | reverse complement strand
CAACAATATTAATTTGTGCACTGTGCTTATTCATCACCGAAAAGATGCAGTTTATCCGCTACGTGTAAGTCAAAGACGAAAAAACGTAATAGTACACCACGTTTATCTCTTCGGTGGTTTTCTTAAAACCCAAGAGATAAAGATAACTATAACGAGACAAGGATGGCAGGATGGAGAGGATTACCGGATACAACGGCGATCTTCAAAATTTAGGCTAATTTTCAAGATGCGCGAGCCACGAATTATTCCTTTAAAAACAACTCAAACGAGTGCATTCCACTAAAAGTTCCCGCGCTAATATTAGACTCATCGACTAGATTGATTAGGAGAACGACCACGAGATAAAGAACGATTTTAGCTGCAGCTGTAAACTTGAACATAGTTTTGTCACTTAAAACTCAGTCACACCTGGATTTATTTGGATGGAAAAGAAAAACTAAGAATCGCGGAACCTGGCTTGAAGCGGTGATAACTAGATCTGTAACGCTAGGATGTATCTTGAGGCCAGCAGGACGCTTGGTTCACTGAATTAAGCAAAACACATGCAATGGCACCGCGAAAGGTTCAATTTGACTGTCAGGTTATCAACTTCTATCGCCTCCGATCCAGTCTCAAGACCATAATTTTTCGTTTGAAAACCAAACTTGATTACTGAACATTTTCAACTGACGGTAAGGCGTGTTTTTTTTAATATTTGGTTCTGCAAACGAACGAAATAGTAACCAAAGCAACTGAAACCTTTTTTGAGCTCTCAAACCGCAGACGACTGATCTATTATAGCTTATCGTACATCGATATAGTTTATATATTTAAGGTTAACTTTTTGTGTATAAGGTACACCACCAGCAGAACGCTTGTCACATGTAACTTGCGTTTCGAAATCTCTGTCGCATGTATTTTAATTTGAAATGCGCAATCAGAATTTATCAGAAAATATAATTCATATTTTGCATTTGGCAAATCTCAAAGGACAAAAAAAAAACACTTTTATTTGTTTAGCTTGTGAAAGGGATTTTCCCATATTCAAATTATTATTTTTTAATCTGTGCATTTCTCACGGTATCAGTAAACCACAGTTATCCGAAACAATCATTCACGGAAATACTTTTTTTTTCACGCAGAAATTCATTTCAGAATCATTAATTACTTTTTGCTTTGCTTTTGCAAGCCCGTAATCGGCCCGTGGGCATTACAGGAGAATATTGCCCTACAATTCAGTGACAATTAGCCAATCAGAGCGGGCGTGATATCGCCTACAAACACAAGCCATATAATAATGAATGAAAAAATCGGATTGAAGGTGAACGAAAAGACTCTTTACAGACTCACACGCAGCTTTTACTCGTTATAGACTTCCTTGCATAATGACAACTGCATACATTTTCGATAACTTAAGGTGGCTCTGAACCCCACGTACATAACTTATATAAACTTTGCCAAAAGTTCACAATTCGATTGTAAAAAGTAAGTTTCAAAAGCCTGTTTTGTAAATAATATTCTGAAGTCCAAAAAGCTAAATTAAGGGTATTTTTAGTAAATCATACTGCTGCTCTGGCAACCTGTTGTGTCACGGAAATAATAACAACATGTTCACCAATGCCTGGCCGCTGTTTTGTGTTACTATTATTGCAATGAGACCTATGGTGTCTGGGAGGGGTCAGTTCAGTTGGTGCGACCTGCTTCACACCTTAGAGCAAGATGGCCAGCTTTATATGGCTTTTAAAACGGACTGCACTTATAATCTAAAAACTACTGTTAAACAATATTGATAGCTGGATGGTAGCCAACAGGCTTAATTAAATTAGATCAGGACAAAACGGAGGTTTTCTTATCAGCTCAAAATCGCGCAGGTCTTAATCATGACCCCATTTTTTATTGTTGTTGTGCCCTCAATGCAAGCTAGTCTTGTTATTCAGACCACGCAGGGAATATCACCAAAACTGAACATTACGTCACAAAATAGAATGCTAAATTTGTTTTTTATGTCTTTGTAACTTCGAATTCGGAATTGGACAGTTTGCAACTCACTGCTATGAGGCCTTCCACAGCATTTTCTTTCAAGATTAAAATCAGTTCAAAATACAGCAGCTCAAATTGTTTACATGTAACGCACTAGAAAATTTGATCAGCCACCGGGCTGCCTGTCCGTTATTGGACAGCTTATAAATTCTTCTACTGGTTTGCAAAGCGTTCAAGGGTGCTGCAACGTGCTACACCGAGGGTTTGGGTTGTCATTATCAAAGCCCCATGTACAACAAGATCTTCTCAGCAAGCAACTCTAGGACCTCTGCTGAAAATACACCTAGAGTGGTTTTCGATGACCCTTGGAAAACCAAAAACAGTCATTACAGTGGCACCCCGCTATAACGAAGACCTCGTTACAGTAAAATATGTGGAAACAAACCCCGCTATAACGAACCCCGCTAAAACGAACCCCGCTATAACGAAATCCCCGCTATAACGAATTGATTTTGACGGTCCCAACGCACAATTTACCCCGCTGTAACGAACATTTTGTCCTGTCGCTCGCAGTCAGTAAAAACGACATGATGATACAAATGGTTGATAAGCCAAACACGACTCCTATTGATCAAGACCCCGCTATAACGAACATTTTTTTCGGTAGCGTGACACTTCGTTATAGAGGGGTGCCCTGTACATCTGAACAATCACACTCGGGAACGCAAAGAGCAAACCAGAAAGCATAAAAAAAACGGTCAACCTGAATTAAAATTACTAATCGGTTTCTGTTTTGTTTGTAACTAAATTCACGTCTAACGCAAACGTGATGTCAAATCAACAGTACAGTAAAAAGCCAAAAGAAACCACTCAATGAACGATTAACTCAAATTAACTATAACTTAATATTAAAACAGCCTGACCTTTCATGCAATTTTCACGTCTACAACCTGGCCTGGCAGTCCTTAAACGTTTGATCAGTAAAGTTCGCGACGATGTCTCCGGTCTCAAATAGGTCATGTTCATCCAAGGAGTCTAATCGTATGACTTCATGGTACTGGTGCAGGGAGCTTTTAAGTCGAAGGCTTGAGGATTGAGCATCAAACGGTTCCTGGAATCTTGAAGCATGAAGCTGTTTGGTGTTGTCCTCAAGATCATGGCTTTGGCTTCCTTTTGTTGTCACACCACTGTTAACGTTGAGGTGCGGCTTTCTTGTAAGTGCAGTCTGACCAGTCAGTTTAGAAGTTGCCATTTCCTTTTTTCTTGACATTGATAGCTGCTTTCTTAGTTCCAGGTATTGTTTTCTTCTGCTGGTATTCGTGACCTGCTAGGGACTTTGATCTTGTTATCTCACGGTGCCAGGATGATTTGGGCAGAGGGCTTGAGTTAAGTAACGCGGCACGGAATCTTGATGTTTGAAATTTACTGCTGGTGTCTTCAAGATGACTTTGTTCCCCTTTTGTGGTCACACTGCTTTCAACTTTGGATCCTGTTTTTCTTTTAAAACCATCTAGTTTACAATCTGAGATTTTCATGCTTTTTTCCATCAATGGTGCTGTTTTCGCTCTTCGTGTTGCTTTCTGTCGGCATTTGCGTTGGCTGCCAATTATCCTGGCTAACGCTCCCTCATCCAAAGACTTTGATCTTATCATTTCGGGTAACATATCATGCTGGGTGCCTTTAACTTTTTTTTCTGGTTTTGTTCTCATGTTCTTTGGCTGATGTACATCGGCACAAACCACTCTTGTTTCAGACGATGGAGCTGAAGAACCCCTTTCCCGCTTCACTTTCCCATTCGTCTTCATGTCATCTGTGTTTGGCAGGTTTCGTATCGAGCCGCAGCTTCGTAATCTTGGTTTGCGATCTTTCTCTTGACGATCTTCCAATGTCTTAATGGAGCCATTTCTTCTTACATCTCTCTTAACGACGGGCGCTGGTTTTCTGATCTTTAAAATCTCTAGCATTGCTTCCCTATAGCGCCGATCCCTGTAGCAGTAAAGAACCGGGTTGAAGACGGAGTTGAGATGAGCAAGCATCATCGACCAACGGAAATACGAACTTCTACGAAGTGCAGGATAAGCTTCTCCGAAGAACAGGTAGATTACCGACGGAATGAAGGAGATAAACACAGTAACTGTCAGTATGGCAGTCGTCTTGGCTACTTTTGTAGCGAGTTTGGCTTTCATCAAAGAACGAACCTCAGTGATTGTGCTGACGTTCCGTTTGCGCACGCCGAGGTAAACCAGTATGTAAAAATAACAAATCAGTATTATGGACACAGCTCCCGGGATAACGCCGACCAGGCTGACAATCATCCGGAACTTGTAAGGGACCTCAAAGACTTTCAGTTTCATTACACGCGGTGGAACCGCTACCACCACAGCTACCAGCCACGCAATTCTCGCATACTTCTTAACACGGTCTCTGGTGACAATGACTTTGTACTCTGTCAACCTTCTTATTGCCACATACCTCTCCCAAGCGATCACAGCTAGATGATACGTAGACGAACAACCTCCGATAAACAGCGTCAGTTCATTTATCAAAGCTATTCTACAAAAAACCTCGGGTTTTAAAAACCGCCTGACAAGAAGCAGCACATCTAGACTGATTGTTAATGGTATGGAGATGATGCCAGTTAGAGCATCTGCTATGGCCAAGCTTGCTAACAGAATGTTCGAGTTGTGTTTTAACTCTCTTTTCGTTTTTACCGCTAGTATAACTAAGATGTTTAGGAGAACTACCACGGGACAGAGAATGATTGCAATCGCAGCGTTAATCTTGAACACGGTTCTGTCGCTTAAAACCCAAATATGTATTGGTTTAACTGGGCAAGAATACTCGGATAGCGCCTTGTTTGAAGCGATGACTGCCAGGTCTGTGTCGCTAGAGTTCATCTTAATTACTGATCACTTCGTTACATTCAATAACGGGTATACGTAAATAAATGTTCAGTACTCACGAGAGATTTTGCCGTGATTATCGTGTTCTCTGAGCTTATGGTTATGACCAACTTTGATCACCTTCTAGCTAGCGACTTTACACTTTCCAGTTAATAAAGAGCTGCAAACAACCAACTTCAGTTGCCAGTTAACCGCGGAAATATATCTGTTAGTCACAATGTTATATAATAATTTCTAACTCGTACGTGAGAATTTCAAATAAGTACACAGATTGGAGGTAAATTCTTTTATTAGAAGGAGAAAGATATAGGCAAGCTTTAAACAAACGTTCGATTCTTTTTCCGTTCAAGCTTAGTCACACGCAAAATTTATTCTTCTTTTTGCTAAATTAATTCCGACTGCACTTCGAAAAGAAATACAACAAAAATATATGTTGAAATACTGCGATATGTGTAATGTAATGTAATGTTATTTAATGTAAATCTTTATTTAAAAACGGGGAATCATCAGTTAAGCTAAAAGTTAAAAACCCTAAAGCTCATTACAACTGTTTTACATGATTGCCGTGTGGGAATTCGATATCTCGGATACCTTCTTAATCTCCAGTTTAAACTGCCCCATAGAACCAACGCTTTTTAAATCTTGGGTGGGGCAAGTTATTCCACAAACAGGCCCCGCTGTAACAAAAGCTTCGTTTCAAGTAATTAGTATTTGGCTTGGGCAGCGAAAATTTGCCGTTATAATCATTAACATGGCGTTGAGTGAAAAGACATCGAAGATAGTCTGGGGCATTCATTCAATGTTTTATACATAATTAAAGCTTTCTGTTTTTTACGACGAAGAGACAGCTTCTCCCACTTAAGCATCGCTAGAAGGAGGTTGGAGCTCGTATCAAAAGATGATTTAGTGATTACTCTGGCAGCGCGATTTTGTAATTTATCACTCAAATAGCCTCTCACACAATCCCAAACTAGGCTGTAGTAATCAAAATGATGTAACATTAAATCATTGTAAATTTGAACTGCAACATCCGTCGGAATAAAAGGTCGTACACGTTTTAATGCACCAATGGCTGAAGAGGCTTTCTTGCATATATCGTCAACGTGTCAACCGACATTGCCTTGACCCGACGTTTTCTGCAATTTAACTAGTTACAAAGTAAATCCAATTGCTTAATAGCTTAATAATTTACTTTCAGACCCGAAATTTTCACAATTTCAAATTTATGTGGGAATAGGGGAATCTTTCTTTACACTATGCCTCCTAAGCACAAGTGCGTCATGCAATCCGCTCTAATGAATTTCAAAAAAGGTTGATTAATTAACAGGCCCACGGTTTTAAAATACAAGTTTCTCCACGAATAAAAGATTTTGCAACCAGATAATAATGGATAACTAATACCGTGAGATTTTCAAATAAATACACAGATTGGAGGTAACAAAACGTTCTGAGTCTTTTTTTGTTCAAATTTTGTTACAGGAAAAATCTATTCTTCTTTTTGCTAGATTAATTCCGACTGCACTTGGAAAAGGAATACTATTAAAAAGATATGTTGAAATACTGCGAGATGTTAACCGACATTGCCTTGATCCGGTGACGGCTTTCTGCCATTACACTAGTTAAAAAAATAAGTCCAATCGCTTAATAGCTTAATAATTTACCTTCAGACACGAAATTTTCACAATTTCAAATTTATGTGGGAATAGGGGAATATTTCTTTATACTATGCCTCCTACGCATAAGTGTGTCATGCAATCTCTAGTCAATTAAAAAAAAGGTTGATTAATTAACAGGCCAACGGTTTTAAAATACAAGTTTCTCCACGAATAAAAGATTTTGCAACCAGATAATAATGGATAACGGACACCGTGAGGTTTTCAAATAAATACACAGATTGGAGGTAAATTTCTTCAATAAGAGGAGACATATATGGGCAAGCTTTAAACAAACGTTCTGACTCTTTTTCTGTTCAAATTTTGTCACTGGAAAAATCTGTTCTTCTTTTTGCTAGACTAATTCCGACTGCACTTGGAAAAGGAATACAATTAAAAAGATATGTTGAAATACTGCGAGATGTTAACCGACATTGCCTTGATCCGGTAACGGTTTTCTGCCATTGAACTAGTTAAAAAAATAAATCCAATCGCTTAATAGCTTTATAATTTACCTTCAGACACGAAATTACAATTTCAAATTTATGTGGGAATAGGGGAATATTTCTTTACACTATGCCTTCTACGCATAAGTGTGTCATGCAATCTCTGGTCAGTTTAAAGAAAGGTTGATTAATTAACAGACCCACGGTCTTAAAATACAAGTTTCTTCACGAATAAAAGATTTTGCAAACAGATAATAATGGATAACTAACACCGTGAGATTTTCAAATAAATACACAGATTGGAGGTAAATTTCTTCAATAAGAGGAGACAGATATAGGCGAGCTTTAAACAAACGTACTGATTGTTTCCGTTCAAGTTTCGTCAGACTCAAAATTCTGTCTTTTGCTAGATTCAGAAGAAACTGATTGCTAGATTAATTCCGATCGCTCTTCGACTCTTCGAGAAGAAATACAATAGTTAACAAACGTTATCAAAATTGTATTGTCCATTTAGTGACAATTAATATATATGTTTTTTTAAACTGAAACAAACTTAAGAAATAAAATTATGTTAAAATACTGCCAGATGTTATGTTTTCTGAAATTTAATTGGTTAAAAAGTGAGTAATCCCAATCGCTTGGCTTAATAATTTACCTTAAGGCACAAAATTTTCACAATTTCAAATTTATGTGTTACTAGGGGTATCTTTGTTTACGATATATGCCACCTAAGCATAATTGGGTCTTGCAATGTCTAAACAATTTTTAAAAATGGCTCGATTATAAAACGGTCTAAAAACTACCCAAAAATTAGCTAGGGTGGGTGTGAAAGCCAATTTCTCCTTTAATGTTACACCCAGCTTAAAAGCTACCAAACAAAAGAATAGGTCCGCAATGCGTACCTGAGGTCTTATGTTTAGTCTTTAGGTTGGAATGCTGTTTTCAAATGTCAGTATCTGGGGGTTGAACTGTTACAAGTGAGAAGGTAGACAAGTCGTTATAATTTTTAAAAGTGGGAAATGTATGGCAGAATATTATCAACTTACTTACTTTATACTCTAATAATAATATCTATTTAGTTCCGCTGGGTCGTGATGTGACATAACAACGATCTCTCGATTTAGCCCTATTTTGTACGTTGTCTCATGCGAATTTTAAGTCTCTGAACTCTGCCCTGTTTACACATGTGAACTGAACTTGTACATGTAGTGTGAAGAGGTTTTGCTGCTGTGATGACTAAGCCTGTTTAAATACATAACAACAACGGAGTACCGCGGGGTTGTCAGTTTTTTTTTTCGAGTAGCGGGTCCCGTCCAAAAAGTACAGTAGGCGGCTAAGGTCTGCGTGAAAAACATGCCACGAAGCGGCTGGGCAAGACACACGCCGCGCATCATTCGGGGAGAGTATGGCAGGGGATCATCTCTCCCCACTGGGAAGATTTTTGAAAATTACTGCAAACGAACGAAATAGTAACCAAAGCAATTGAAAACCTTTTTTTTTTAGCTCTCAACCGCAGACGAAATCTGTTGTACCTCATTGTACATCGATATAGTGGGATGACAGATGTTTCCTGAAAACAGAAAAAAAAAACAACGCAAAAAGTTATAGATTTAAGATTAACTTTTTGTTTGTGCGGATAAGGTACACCACCAGGACAACGCTTGTTACATGTAACTTGCGTTTCGAAGTCTCTGTCGCACGTATTTTTATTGGAATTTATCAGAAAATATAATGTATATTTTGCATTTTTGCCTCAAAAGACAAAAAACGTCATTTGCGTAGCTTGTGAAAAGGGATTTCCCCCTTGTTCAAATGCTGTGTTTTAATCTGTGCATTTCACACGGTATCAGTAAACCACAGTTATCTGTAATAATCACTCATGAAGATATTTTGCACGCAAGAAGGAAAATCATTTCAGAATTATTTCAGAAAATCATTTTGCACTTACGTTTTCACAGTTACCTAAATTTGGTAAGAGTTACCGTTGCAACTCTATGATATTTTCTGTTAACCAAATACTGAATGAAAAGATCGGATTGAAGCTGAAAGAAAAGGCTCTTTACAGACTAACACGCAGCTTTTACTCGTCATAGACTACCTTGCGCAATGATATTGCATACATTTCGATAACTTAAAGGTAGCACTGAACTCCACGTACGTAATGTTTACAAACTTTGCCAAAAGTTTACAATTCGATTGCAGACTGAAGTAGGTTTTTACCACCCTTTTTTGTAAAATGATATACCGAAGTACTGAAAGCTAAATTCAATTAAAGGTATTTTTAGTAAATCATACTTCTGCTATGGCAACCAATTGTGGCACGAAAATGATAACAACATGTTCATCAATGCCTGGGGTGTATTGGGCATGTGTTACTATAATTGCAGTGAGAACTATGGTGTCTCGGAGGGGTCGGGGTGCGAGCTTCTTCACACCTTGGAGCATGATGGCCTGCTGTATATGGCATTTAAACCTGACTGTACTTATGAAATACTGGGATATAAAAACTACTGTTAAACAATATTGATAACGGGATGGTAACCAACAGGCTTGATTAAATTAGATCAGGACAAGACGAAGGTTTTCTTATCAGCTCAAAATCGCGCAGGTCTTAATCATGACGCCATTTTTTATTAGTGTTGTGCCCTCAATGCAAGCTGGTCTTGTTATTCAGTCCACGCAGGGAATATCACCAAAACTGAACATTACGTCACAAAATAGAATGCTAAATTTGTTTTTTATGTCTTTGTAACTTCGAATTCGGAATTGGACAGTTTGCAACTCACTGCTATGAGCCTTCCACAGCATTTTCTTTCAAGATTAAAATCAGTTCAAAATACAGCAGCTCAAATTATTTACATGTAACGCACTAGAAAATTTGATCAGCCACCAGGCTGCCTGTCCGTCATTGGACAGCTTATAAATTCTTCTACTGGTTTGCAAAGCGTTCAAGGGTGCTGCAACGTGCTACACCCAGGGTTTGGGTTGTCATTATCAAAGCCCCATTTACAACAAGATCTTCTCAGCAAGCAACTCTAGGACCTCTGCTGAAAGTACACCTAGGGTGGTTTTCAATGACCCTTGGAAAGTCAAAAACAGTCATTACAGTGGCACCTCGCTATCACGAACCCCGCTATAACGAAGACCCCGTTATAACGAACAACATTTGAAAGCCCGGCAGAATTACAGTAAAATATGTGGAAACAAACCCCGCTATAACGAATTGATTTTGACGGTCCCACCGCACAATTTACCCCGCTACAAAGAATATTTTGTCCTGTTGCTCGCAGTCAGTAAAAACGACATGATGATACAAATGGTTGATAAGCCAAGCACGACTCCTATTGGTCAAGATAGGGAAACTTTGACCTTCAAAGCTTTGCTTTATTTAAATGCAGCTGTTCACGCGCAAGTCTGTGGACTGTTTTGCGTGGTGTATATCTCATTGTTCAGCTTGGTTACCCCGCTATAACGAATATTTCTGTTGTTAACCAGATATTTCCTTCTAACGGGGTCTACGCTATAACGAAGACCCCGGTATAACGAACATTTTTTTCGGTACCGTGACACTTCGTTATAGCGGGGTGCCACTGTACATCTGATCAATCACAAGGAACGCAAAGAGCAAACCAGAAAGCACAATTAAACTGTCAACCTGAATTAATAATCGGTTTCTGTTTTGTTTGTGACTAACTTCACGTCTAACGCAAACGTGATGCCAAATCAACAGTAACTGTATAGTAAAAAGCTAAAAGAGACCACTCAACTAACGATTAACCCGAATTAACTGTAACTTAATTAAAACAACCTGACCTTTCATTAATTTTCAAGTCTACAATCTGGCCTGGCAGTCCTTAAAGGGGCTCAGTCACGGCATCTTGAGTTATTTTGAACATCGAAAAAAATAACCGTTAAATTGAAGGACACCTAAAAATAACACTTTGTAAAGATAGAAAAACATCAAAGAAACGATAATAAACCATAAAGGAACAAGGATGGTTAAGGATGGAGAAGATTGACGCGGATTGCAAACAACGAATTTGAAAAGTTTTGCTAAGCTTTTCAAACGTGACTGAGCCCCTTTAAACGTTTGATGATGTACCTCAGTTCCCTGTAGTAGTTCGCCATCTGGTACTACCCTTTTTACTGATCAGTAAAGTTCGCGACGATGTCGTCGGTCTTTTTATCGCTTCCTGAAGATTTTTGAGTTGCCTGCATTTCCATCTCAAATAGGTCATGTTCATCCAAGGAGTCTAATCGTATGATTTCATGGTACAAGTGCAGGGAGCTATCAAGTCGAAGGCTTGAGGATTGAGCATGCAAACGGTTTCCAGGAATCTTGAAGCATGAAGCTGTTTGGTGTTGTCCTCAAGATCATGGCTTTGGCTTCCTTTTGTTGTCACACCACTGTTAACGTTGAGGTGCGGCTTTCTTGTAAGTGCAGTCTGACCAGTCAGTTTAGAAGTTACCATTTCCTTTTTTCTTGACATTGATAGCGCTCTCTTAGGTCCATGTATTGTTTTCTTCTGCTTGTATTCATGACCTGCTAGGGACTTTGATCTTGTTATTTCACGGTGCCGGGATAATTTGGGCCGAGGGCTTGAGAGCTTAAGTGACGCGGCACGGAATCTTGATGTTCGAAATTTGCTGCTGGTGTCTTCAAGATGACTTTGTTCCCCTTTTGTGGTCACACTGCTTTCAACTTTGGGTCCTGTTTTTCTTTTAAAATCATCTAGTTTACATTCTGAGATTTTCATGCTTCTTTTCATCAGTGGTGCTGTTTTCGCTCTTCGTGTTGCTTTCTGTCGGCATTGGCGTTGGCTGCCAATCATCCTGGCTAACGTTCCCTCATCCAAAGACTTGGATCTTGTCAATTCAGGTATGTTATCATGCCGGGTACCTTTAACTTTCTTTTCTGGTTTTGTTCTCATGTTTTTTGGCTGATGTACATCGGCACAAACCATTCTGGTTGTTTCAGACGATGGAGCTGAAGAATCCCTTTCCCGCTTCACTTTCCCATTCGTCTTGTCATCTGCAATTGGTTGGTTTCGTATCGAGCCGCAGCTTCGTAATCTTGCCTTGCGATCTTTCTCTTGAGGATCTTCCAATGACTTCATTGAGCCATTTCTTCTTACGTTTCTCTTTACGACGGGTGCTGGCTTTCTGATCTTTAAAATCTCTAGCATTGCTTCCCTATAGCGCCGATCCCTGTAGCAATAAAGAACCGGGTTGAAGACGGAGTTGAGATGAGCAAGCATCATCGACCAACGGAAATACGAACTTCTACGAAGTGCAGGATAAGCTTCTCCGAAGAACAGGTAGATTACCGACGGAATGAAGGAGATAAACACAGTACCTGTCAGTATGGCAGTCGTCTTGGCTACTTTTGTAGCGAGTTTGGCTTTGATCAGAGAACGGACCTCAGTGATTGTGTCGACGTTCCGTTTGCGCACACCGAGGTAAACCAGTATGTAAAAATAACAAATCAGTATTATGGACACAGCTCCCGGAATAACGCCGACCAGGCTGACAATCATCCGGTACTTATAAGGGACCTCAAAGACTTTCAGTCTCATTATGCGCGGTGGAACCGCTACCACCACAGCTACCAGCCATGCAATTCTTGCATACTTCGTAACACGACCTCTGGTGACAATGACTTTGTACTTTGTCAACTTCCTTATCGCCACGTACCTCTCCCAAGCAATCACAGCTAGATGATACGTAGACGAACAACCTCCGATAAACAGCGTGATTTCATTTATCAAAGCTATTCTACAAAAAACCTCGGGTTTTAAAAACCGCCTGAGTAGAAGCAGCACATCTAGACTGGTAGCTAATGGCATGGAGATGATACCAGTTAGAGCATCTGCTATAGCCAAGCTTGCTAACAGAATGTTCGAGTTGTGTTCTTTTAACTCTCTTTTCGTTTTTGCCGCTAATACAACTAAGATGTTTAGGAGAACTACCACGGGACAGAGAATGATTGTAATCGCAGCGGTAACCTTGAACATGGTTCTGTCGCTTAAAACCCAAATATGTAATGGTTTAACTGGGCAAAAATACTCAGAAAGCACCTTGTTTGAAGCGGTGACTGCTAGGTCTGTGTCGCTAGAGTTCATCTTGATAACACAATAACGGGTAAATAATGTTCAAGTACTCACTGCGAGAGGTTTGGCCGTGATAATCGTGTTCTCTGAGCTTATGGTTATGACCAAGTATCACTTTCTAATTAGCGACTATACTTTTTCCAGTAAATAAAGAGCTGCAAAAAACTAATTAACCGCGGAAATATATCTGTTAGTCATTATGTTAGATAATAGTGGCTAACTCGTACCGTGAGAATTTCAAATAAGTACACAGATTGGAGATAAATTTCTTGATAAGTCGGAGAAAGATATAGGCAAGCTTTAAACGAACGTTCTGATTCTTTTTCCGTCAAAGTTTTGTCAGAGGTAAATCTATTCTTCTTTTTGCTAGATTAATTCCGACTGCACTTCGAAAAGAAATACAATCAAAAATATGTTGAAATACTGCGAGATGTCAACCGACACCCGACGTTTTCTGCCATTTAACTAGTAAACCCAATCGCAATCTGCTAATTTACCTTAAGACACGAAATTTTTACAATTTCAAATTTGTGTGGGAATAGGGGAATTTTTCCTTATACAGTATATGCGTCCTAAGCATAAGTGCGTCATGCAATCATTAGTCAGTTTAAAAAAGAAGGTTGGTTAATTAAGAGGTCCACGGTTTTAAAATACAAGTTTCTCCAGGAATGAAAGGTTTTGCACCCAGATCAGTAATAATGGAAAATTCATACCGTGAGATTTTCAAATAAATAACGGATAGAGATAAATTTCTTTAATGAGAGGAGAAAGATATGGGTGAGCTTTAGACAAACGTTCTGATTTTTTCCGTTCAAGTTTTGTCAGACCCAAAATCTTGTCTTTTGCAAGATTTAAGAGGAAATTGCTAGATTTAAAATTCCGATTGCTTTTCGAAAATAAACACATAGTTAATGTGCGTTAGCAAACTTCTATTGTCTATTTGGTGACAAATAATATCTATGTTTTTTAATTAAACTAAAACAAACTTAAAAAATATGGTTGAAATACTGCCAGATGTTTTGTTTTATGCCACTTAACTGATTAAAAAATAAACCCAATCGCTAATGACCTTAATGGCTTAACAGTTTACCTTCAGACAAGAAATTTTCACGATTTCAAATTTATGTGGGAATAGAGGTTAGTTATTTTTTTTTTTTACAATAAATGCCTCCTAAGCATAAGTGCGTCTAGCATTGTCCAATCTATTTTTTTAAAAAAATGGCTCGATTATAAAACGGTTTTAGAACACAAGTTTCTTCACGATTGTATATGCTCATTAATTAAAATGTTTTCTACCCAAAAATTAGGGTAGGCTTGAAAGCCAATTCGTCGTTTAATGTCACACCTAAAGAGCTAACAAATAAAAGAATAGTTCCGCAATGCTTACCTGGGGTCTTATGTTTAGTTTTATTCCTTTCGATTGGAATGCTGTTTTCAAATGTCAGGATCTGTGGGTTGAACTGTTACTGACAAGTGAGAAGGTAGACAAGTCGTTACAATTTTCAAAAGTAGGAAATGTATGGCAGAATCCTTTTTACTTACTCTATACTCTAATAATAATATTTGTTTAGCTCTTAGTCCTAATGTGACATAACAACAGCAACAATCTCTCGATTTAGCCCAATTTTGTGCGTTGTCCCACGGGAGTTTAAGTCTCTGAACTCAGCACTGTTTACACATGTCAATTGAACTTGCACATGTAGTGCCATGAGGTTTTGCTGCTGTGATGACGAAGCCTGTTGAAATAGATAATAACAACTGAGTACCGCGGGGTTGCCAATTCTTTTTTGGGCAGCGGGCTCCATCCAAAAAGTGCAGTAGGTAACAAAGGTCTGCGTGAAAAACATGCCAAGAAGCGGATGGGCAAGAAGCGCGCTGCGCATCGTTCGGGAAATATGGGAGGTGTTTACCCCAATGATTGACATGGTTGTATTGAATCATTTTGTATGTTTCTAAATTGATAAAATTATTATATCGCTTCAAAAGGCCGGAGTACATTTATTTCCATTAACATTTACATTTATTTCCATTAAAGTAATGGATAGTGTAGATTGAAATAATTCTGCAATTTTATGGCGGATAAGCCAGTTTTCCGCCGACGGCCTTAATAAATCTACTTCTCCCATCATTGTAGTCCTTAACTAGGAAAAAACACTACAGTTCTATTTATTGCAGTGTCATTTGAATAGAACGAAAACTCATCCTTTACCAGAGTACTCTAAGATACTTTATTCTATGTTTGCTTCAGGAAATTATGAGCTCGGTAATCTCGGAAATGTGAAAGGGGAATTACTCTCTCAGTAACTAAAGTTTTTGTCGAGCTATTACCTTGTAAGGAAGCTGCTTTGAAACTATGGCTGCAACTGAACACTCGCGGACTTTCAAAGTTGACGATTGTTGTGAGAGGTATAGTATCCTTAATTTCAGTTTACTTAGGAAAATTATATTTCCAGGTCACCGCCAGATTCTTAGTTTCTAATAGGATTGTTCTGATCAGATTTTCGCCAGATCCCTTGAGTATTAATGAAATATACGACTAAATATGAGTATATACAGCTGGACATATGAAGTTGATGTTTCCTCCATACCTACTATTTATCCGTGGAATCAGAGGTGGACGTGTAGGGCAGAGCTTCCTTGTTCTTACCGACTCTCCCTGCTGGGAAAAACTCTCGATCTACGATGCACCAGCTTAATCTATAATACACACTTGTTATGTTGGCTTGATGTTAGAATCGCCTCACGCATTTCGTAACTAGGAAAAAACAACTACCGTTTAAAAAAGCTACAGCAAATGAGATTGGCAGACTAACAGAGAGACAAACAGACAGACAGTCTGGGAGAGTTAAAAGCTTAAGAAAAAGAGGGCATTTTCTCAACAACGCTTCGTTGCTGATTAGACAGCTACAGGGTAATTGGTTCCCGTGGTCTGAATTACCAGGGATATCCTTCCTCTTCCTTGGCAGGACTGAAAAATTAAAAAAAAGGCAAACCGGTATTCTTTGCTTATTCTACACCTGAATGATTATTTCTAACAAAAATGTTTGTTAGACTGTCTCTTACTGTATTGTACATCAAAGTGCGGCCCTATCCTCAATTTCCTTGACAGCTGTTATTCAGCCACGGATTAGTTGCTGCAAAAAAATAGCCTGCTGTCCTGCGTAGCTGCGAGTATCAAACTGAGAAAAGCGTCAGTTCCATATCAACTTAAAGCTGATAAGGAGAATTAATCGTCGTATTAAGTTTGGGGGAGAGCTGGGATTTTGTGCGGTGTCAAAAAAAAGAAAGAAACGCCTTTCTATTATTTAAAAATAGAGTAATTGTAGTCAGGAGATGACATAGCAGATAAAAGTGTTGTTTTTTGTCACTGACTTGTATATTCCAAATATAAAAGTCAGTGACAAAAAACAACACTTTCATCTGCCTTTCTATTATTATTGTGTACAAGTCATCGATGACAGTATTACATTGTATGTATCCATAAGGTACTGACTTATTTCACTGCAGGAAGAAGCAAAGCTTGGAAAGGGAAAAGCTGGAAATGAACAAACGCAACGAAAGAAGTACGTCTTCAGAATGTGGTAAGTTGATTGGGTTTTCTGGTCCCAGACTAAAGAATGAAAGGTTAGCAGAGTTTCTTGGGTTTGTTTTTTTTCTCTTGCATGAAGTAAAATTAGAGTTTGAATTGACAAAAGACAAGTTGTAGTCTTTTTTGTCGCAATTACCCTTTATGATACACGTGGGAAGTTTGAAGAGCACGAAAGAAGCATAAGATTTGCTCGAGCGAGAGCGAGGAAGAGCAGCTCAAGGTTCTTCAAGAGTGCTTTCCAAACTTTCCAAGTAACTCGATAATATGCACACTTAAAATCGTGAATCAATTGGATTATAACATTGCCATTGGCAATGGAGAGGCCAGGTTAACTTCGCTCACTCCATGAGCATGCTCTATTGAATTATGATGCGCGCTTATTTACACTTAGTTTGATAGCGCGCCGTTTGGATTGTTATATTAAGCAATTATTGAATGAGGCTGAGTAGGATATGAAGAATTCTGCAGATCAAGGAGGGTGTTATCCACAAAGGCCGAAGGCCGAGGACGATAAGACCCTCCGAGATCTGCAGAATTCTTCATATCCTACGAAAGCCGAAGCCAATATTTGCTTTATTATTCATTCAAAATATTTCCCCGTTTCTGATTGGTTAAAACCACACGCATAATTCACCACAACAAGCTGCTGTTGACCAAATATTGAACCAATGACGTCAAAAGTGCAGCTCGCTGCAAATTATTGAACCGATGACGTCAAAATGACGTCAAAAGTGCAGCCCGCTGCAGATTATTGAACCGTTGACCGTGAACACCTGGGGACAAGGTTGTGTTATATTTGGTGAGCGGAAAAACGAAAAGCGAAATGGTGAAACTCCTTTAACAACGGGGAAATATTTTGAGAAGTGGTATGGGTTAGACTAGAGCCGATTTTATCGATTTTTTATGCAAATGAACCCTAACCCTCAAACCAAGATGGCGGCCTTAACTAGAACCCTCAATCTAGACGAAGTCCTAACCCTGAGGGCTGATTTTATCGATTTTTTACCACGTGACCCTTACCCTAACCCTAAAAAGGCTAGAGTACAAAGCCTAGCTTAGTACTCCTTTCTCTATTTCCTTACTAGGTGGAATGACTCATATATTGAACGTGGAGCGCTGATGGCACCCACGTGGGACATCCCTTTGCCCTAAAATAGTACATGACGCCTACGCAGTAACACAAACATTACAACAAGATTTTTTATTAAGAAAAAATGATAATTTACACAACATAAACAAACTGACCTACTGCTTTTTCCCTGGTTGCAGCAAATTCTCATAGTCATCTTCTCAGTTGTGTGTAAAAATTATTTTCTTACAAATCTGATTGTTTAGACAAGGACGCTTAATCTTATAACTCATTGGTTCAAATTTGATAGACGCCTAATCTTGTTTCTGATTGGTTAATAAAATTAGGCATGTTTAGACAAGGACGCCTAATCTTATAACTCAATGGTTCAAATTTGATAGACGCCTAATCTTGTTTCTGATTGGTTAATAAAACTAGGCATGTTTAGACAAGGACGCTCAATCTTACTTCTCATTGGCTAAAAAAATAGATCCACGCTCATTTTTAGTGCAGAGTGCACTATTGGGATGGTTTGGGGGTTGACGCCGCTAACGCACTATGGAAATAATGCACTAAGGCAATAAGGTGTAAACTTTAATGTTTGTTTAATTAATTAATTTCAATTAATTAATTAGCCTTGTTTTGAGCGGGTGGGGTAGGTACCTTTGATTGCCACGTAAAACGTACCATACTTACATAAGTTCTTTCGTAACATCAGAAAACTATATATGGTTCCAATATTCTCTTGTTATCCTTGTGGTACTATTCTCTTAAGAACAAAAGCGATTTACACGAAGCGCATGCGCAGATGCGCAGATTGATTAGCGTTAGTGTTAACTATATGTTGGGTCGATGCATTTCATACACAATTATACACAAACGTTTAGTGCTTTTCCTTGCGGTTGAACACAGTATGTAAGACGCATGCGCTCTAGCATTGTCAGCATGATACAATCCGTTTTCGAGTTCAGATTCACGCGTGCGATACCACACTCTCGTCTTAACGGCCAATAGCAGTCATATTTCGGGTAATATCAGTTCCCCCTTTTAGTGCAAAGAACGCTTTTGTGACAACACTTCCGAGTTAACGGCATCAAATATTACTGTAGACACTGTGGCACTCATGCACGGAAACCGCAAATAAATTTAGTCAGTCTTTGAGGGGGCGCATTCACCTATGTAGGATATCGGTCAAGTTGAAACGCTTCTCGGTTGTATAAAGCGATATCGTTGTGTATTTTGAACTGGTTTACTGTTAACACCATCGGTGGCAACCTAATAAGATCGTGCTATTCCGAGACACGACGTGACTATTTGATAATTAAATTAGTAATTGTTTATCGTATATTAAAGACTTATGCGCTCGTGGGTTCAAATCCCATCTGGGACTCGGATTTTTTCCGAGCTCTCCATAAATTCACTAATTGTTTATCAATGATATGAAAATTTGCCTCTTGATTGAAACAAAATCATTCCTCTTCCAATTTTTTCATAAGTAAATAACATTATTTCATTTTTCTCAGGAAAAAAGCGAGCATGTCTTCTTTGTATGTTTTTGAGAAAACAAGGGTATCATGTTACAAACTTTGCGAGAAAAACAAAAATATCAAGTTACAAACGTTGGCGTTGAAAAACTAAAAGTATCACGTTTGCTAGTTCAACGTATTAATGAATTTAGAATGAACGAAATTCCACGTAAAACACCACAGTAAAATTTAAAACCGTCTTGACAAACAGTAATTGTAAGTTATTTTTGGGCCTTAAACTAACAAGTTAAATACAGGCAGCTGATGACTCAAAACGTACTGACAGTCCTGCATAACACTCTGCACTATCTGAGATTGTCTCACTAGTTATTATTTTCTAAAATAACCACAGACACTGTTTTTACTGTTCAACACATTTTTTATTGAGAAAAAGATAAAAGGTTACAATTTCATTCGTTAATGGGTTGCTGGCCGT
>JAHPZR010003236.1:30000-37103 GCA_019787425.1 Platygyra sinensis | reverse complement strand
AAATCCGGATCAAAAACGCCGTCCTCAGTATGCCTATATAATAAAAAGAACATTACGCTTAAGCTCGAAGATATGAATTTTATGTTCTCGTGACAAGAACATAAAGTTTTATCTTTTCGCCACCGTGTCATAATATCCTCCATATCTTTCCACTTCGCTTCCCCTCGGTGAAGAGAAAATAGTTTTTAAAGGTTGCCTCGACAGCTTGAAGGTGGCATTCTTTTGTTAGGTCCATGAAATGTGGAAATCACGCGGAAATGATAGCGTCAGCGCATGTTCACCTGTAACTCATCTCCTTCAGTTAATTAAAACCATCTCCAGTTTCTCGTTTTTTTTTTCAAGTTCCACCTGCGAATCCTCGAAGAAAATAGATGTCGATGAAACTGCAGTGGAATCTCTCTTATAGACACTCTCGCAAACCCCGTTTAACAGTCCCATGCATAAAAACTCTGTTTTTACTTATCCTTTGCTTTTTGAAATCCCATACATGGACACTTCAAAGAATTTGGTAGAATGTTTACATTTCCATTTCTTTATTGTAAGTTGGGCAGGCTGCCGTAAGCGGCTATCTTTCCCTTACAACTCTAATGGCCGCTTACTAGAACTGTTCACGTATAAATCGGCCAGCTCCAGTTAAGGACAGATTCTGCGCGTTCCGAAGGTGTCCGCTTGGCGAGTGCCTCCACTGTCTTTCTTTGTCGCTGATTAGTAGGAATGTGGGCTCTTATCTACGATATTGTATCACGTGATTCAGTCATGGTTTCTGCAGCACATAAACGCACGCAGATAAACTGGGATGCCTCATGAAAAAGCTGTTATGCTATAAAACATTGATGTTGTTTGGTTTAGTATCGACTTCCACAGGGGACCGGGAAAAACACAAACGAAACAAAGAAACGATACAAATGCCATGCGTTTCATTGTCTAAGTCTAAATCGTAGAACTTTGTATGCATTGGCTTGATATTGTAAACTCCTGGAAGAATGACAAATGATATTTACTCTTTTCCATTTTTTGTCCCAATTTGGTAATATTCTTGTGAAATAAGTTAAGTATTTTACGCTGCATTGATACCCACGAACTGTAATTTCCTCCCAAAGCCCATATATTTTACTAATTTTTGGTAAACTCACGGATTTGTTTATTTCAGTCTTAGAAGGCAAGGAAAATCGCTAGATTATTTATAACCGAATATCTTTGTTCGTTTTGTTGACAGAAAACGACGTCAAATTTGCACGTCTCGAGAAAACCTGAGATAACAACATGTGCAAAACCCAAGGCTAACAACCATGTTAAACTAAATATTAAGAAATCTTGGATTTCTAGTGACTTTACCTCAAAAGCCAATCATAAGGTGATAACAAGGGGAGCCAAATAGCTAATTTTTGACCGTGGTAAGCACGTTAGTGAAAGGCGTTGCGCTTTCATTGCGATATAATTTGCCTTCACAAACTGTGTGAAAAAGAACCATTACAACGACAAGCACCTGTTTTTTTCTTTACTTCAATTTACATTATGTTACTTTGACGCAATTGTTCGATACTTTGTCCATCTTGTTTGAAAACCCTTTCATTTCTTTGTTGATGTTGTCCGGTTAAGAGTTATTACAGCGCGATCTCGGAGCAGATACAAAAGGCAGAACTCGTACCCACTGGGATTTTTTTTCGAGTTGCCTTAATTTGAAACCTTCGTCGCGTTCCGTTTTTCTATATCATATTTTTTATTTACCCAGAAAAAATGGCAGTTTTTACAAATTTTTGTTTAGTTCGTAAACAACTAAAGATCCTTTTCTGGACTTGTAGATTAAAAGGATTTCGAAATTTGTATACCAGTGTCATTTCTAACACCTTTCACGTGATTTCTGACTGGCAGCTGTCATTTTAGAACAGTAGGCCCATTTGCTTATCATTTGTTCGCTTTATATTAAGACGGAATATTCGAACTAGTCTAAATTTTAAATAGCACTTGAATGGTTTCTTCAGTCACGGAGAAGTTTAAAAGAAGCCGCGCCGAAAAGGTGAAACGTGATTCCGCATTTGATTACATTTCCACGTTATTTTTTTGTTCCATCCCTAGTTTCGCGCTGAACCTGCGCGTGCAGGTGAATATATGTATACGACGACATCGGTTTTTCTTCAGCTGTTGACGATGCAGTTGAATTCAAACATTACTGTAGAACCAAATTCTACTGTTGAAAATGAGACCTCAAACAGTATAAGCCTGAATTCGTTCATGGGAATATTTATCATGTGTTTTTATATCGTTGTTTACTCAACTTCGACTGTGGGGAACTTGGTCGTTCTTTGCATTTGCGCCAAAAACGGACGGAAAAACGCCGCTTTTCAGCCAACACGCACAGGGTTTTTTAACCTGTACATCGCAAATCTTGCCATCGCGGATCTCTTGTTCACGCAGTTGACTATTTTTGATGCCGTTTACACGATTCTCGACGAGTGGTCCATGGGTGCCATGTTGTGCAAGGTTCAAGGATTTCTCGTGGAGCTATGTTACTCTGCAAGTATTTTAACTCTGATAGCAATTAGTCGAGAAAGACTCAAATCGATGTCCGATTTACAAATGAAATCGCGTCTTCAAAGGATCAAAGAGAGGAAATCACGCTCTGCATTTGTGTGGATTGTTGCAATAGTGCTCTGTTCACCTCTTCTATACGCGTACAACTTGAAGGAAGAAACATCAGGCATCGTCCGCTGTTACAATGACGCATGGTCGCACGTTGGAAGACGAATTTACTACAGCATAACCGCTGTAATTCTATTCATTGTCCCACTGGTCATCATGATTTGGACCCAACTTAAGATCAAACGCGTATTCAAGTCTCAGGTCGCGCCAAACCAACAAATTGCAATCTCGATGCGGGCGCGTCAAAAGAAAGCCAGTCGAATGCTTTTTGTCGTCACAATAGTCTTTTTTGCGTTTTGGTCCCCGTTTATTTTCATACGAACCCTTCGTTATTTTAGGTGGTACGAGGGCTTTATTATCTGGAAACTCAGCCAGCTATCAACGATTGCTTCCGCGGGAGCAAACCCGTTTATTTACAGCTTTTACAGCACGCATTTCAGGGTATACATGAAGAGATTTGTTACGTGCAAATGTGACCTAATGGCGGCAAGTGACAATGGAGACATTTCAACGGTGAACACTGTGTATTGAGACTTTTATTTATGGTTTTAACATTTTTTCTACAATTTTCTACTATTCAAAAGAAGGCTTAAAATCTCATTAACAGCTGACAGGTGTCTCACAAATGGTGGTTCTTTTTCCTCTGCTATCTTACTTGTATCCAGATATCTACAGGCCCTTTCTGTGATTTTGCCATAAATTCCCATAATTATCAGTGATGTATGGTAAGATAAGAGGCTTGTAAAGCTTACTTTGACTAAGGCAGATTAGACGCCCCAGGCGACCATTGTTAACCTGACGCAGCAGTTTATTCTAGCACGAGACCGAGTTTGAATTCTTTTTTCTTGTGTAGTCATTCATCTTGATATCATACCGATAGCGTATTGAACGGCTCTCCTTGAAAGGCCTGTTTATTACAGCTCTACCTGGGAGATCCTAGTGTTTGTTCGGGACGCAGTGTGCTATAGAGAAAATACATTATGCAAATTTATACTTCTGTTTAAGATCTTGTTCGTATAGTGCAGATTTGTAAACAGGCCTAAAGACTCAGGCAGTACTTTTTATCTAATATGTATTTTTTGGTGTTATCGACATGTTTTCTTTTGCGAACATTACGCTTTGTCAGGAAAATTGGGTTGTGTGTTTGCATATATCCTTTTGGCATTAAAGAAAAGCCATTTGCAATGTTATGACATTTCAGTTGAAATTGGACTCGGTAACTTTTGGTTGATTCCATAAAACAGAATCAAGCCATTTAAAAATCTCACTTTGATTTCGTCCTTTTTGTCATTCAGTAATTATTTACCCTTTATTTTCCGGCAATATTTTGCATTCAACACCGCGCTTCCTACTGCCTTCGGCTCAGCGGAAAGGCGATCAGATACAAAGAGGAGTAAGATCGCTATAATGAGGCGTCAATTTAAATTAGAACTAAACCGAAAACCAACTAATTTCGGCGACATGTAAATTAAAGTAAAAGAAATTACAAAATGTACCCCGTTCGATGATATCGTTTTAAATGCGTTTTTCTCTCATATAAAGTGATCGCGAAACTTCTCAACGGTTTGTTTTTGATAAGGTGATCTTCTAGTAGATCAGATAAATACTCATTAATACCCTTTTCCATTGATAGTTTAGGTGTTGTTATTTTTTGCTATATCCAATTGCCAAACGGTTTTAGCATGAGGTTTGGCACGGGTTGCGCACTCCACGAATGGGAAAAGAAAGAAAAAATGTAAATTGCTTTTTTTCGAGCTGTTGTTTTTAATTACAATTTTTCCTTAGCGGATCGCAAAGTTTCATTTTCAAGTTTAAGTACAGTGAAAGAGAAAAATGCAAAGACAACAACAAAGACAAATCCAAAAAAAGCACAAAAATGGCCGGCGAAAGGCCAGGGCAAAATGGTAAGATTGCACGGTGGCCGAGTGCAAAACCCCCCTGATTTTATGAACCGCTGAAATATCACTGTCCAGTACTTTAAAAGAAATAAACAGATGTTGCTTAACACGTTTTAAATAAAATACATATCTTTTTGAAACGTCCCACCACTGGCGGGGAGGTTAAAAATCAGTTTTTTTAGGGCGTTTAACACTATGAATGAATGAATGCGACTTCATACGAACGGAGATTGGGGCAAGAAGATTGTTTCTCCGGCTTGTGTCACTGTCACTATACAAGTTAACAGGCTAAGGCCTGTTAAGGTGTTGTTCATTAAAAGCTTCGACTGTGAGACAATGTAATAACATGGTTAATTAAACTGGTTCGTGAATTTCATAAAACTTTGTAAGCAGACTCGATTGATTACAGAAGGGAAAAGATAATTGCGATATTTTTAATAAGAGAAAGTCACAGAAAAAATTGACTGTCAATTTAGAGGGGCGGGCAATTTGCAAAATGCTTCCAATTTTACATCGCTGAGATGTATGAAACTTCCCAAGCTGCTGTCGAAGGCGACTTAGTGTGATCAATATGATTCCCTTAATAATTCCAACCTTTCCCAAAATTTCTTTAATTAATTTTTCCGGTCATAATTGGCTTTTGATCCAGTTTCAAATAAACATTGGATGTTCGTTAGCAATTTTTTCCTATAGCAATGTACAAGTTTAATTAAATTATTTTTGGGAAAATTGTCATTAAAAAAACTAATTTGAAGTTAGCCAGCAGTCTGTTTTGTGTCTAGTTCGTGTGGAACAAAACGCGACGGAAAAATTCGCATTTTGCAATTTTTACTTCTCGAGTTGTGATCAGCGCGAATTGGATAAAAACCTCTCGCAGTCTATTTAATTAAAGACAAAACACATGAAACCGTATGTTTTTTTTCTTAGTCAGGAAACTAAAGAATATTAGCTTAATCTGCGCTGACAAACTTATCGCCTCTGAGTCTTTATTAAACAGTCACAACTTCCTGCCCTGTTTTGCGACATTATTAAATTTTCCATGCAGTCGCTTAATTACAAAGCATTTGGAATGACGTTAAAAATATATATTTTTTTCCATCAGACAGCTTGATAAGGCGTGTAAATTTCACCAGTCAACGTCGAAACGTTCTTTATGAACTGACGGCAGCCATCACGTGTCGTGTTATGTTACGCGCTAGCCTAAGTAGTTTCCAGGCTCTCAGGCGTTCAACAGAGGACGGTCTAATGGCAATGGTAGGGTTACAGTTTCTCGTCCTTCCCAGGATACATAAGCAAATCAAGAAGAGAATCTTGAGCTTTAAAATTTACCGTCGCGTGTCGCGGATTACCGCCATCTTGTTGCGGTTTACGGGTCCTAAAAACCCGTTTTGCGGGTTCTTCACTCCTTTTCCGTGTTCTTGACATCACACTCATGACCGAACCGTTTATTCTTGCACGGTTAGGTAAGCCTGAATAACATTTGTTTAGCCTGAATATCACATATCATGAGTTTGAGAATGGGTAAAATGCACTGGTTAACTGTGTCCTCATCTTTTCAATTCATTGAAAGTCCACTAAATAAATTAGCTACAACCAGAAAAAGAAATTGGATCTTGGAAAAAGAAGAAGTGAAGAATGAAATATTCAACACTGATGACACGAGCGTGGGACAAAGAAAAATCTGAGTTTCCGATAGGAATCGAACCCATCACCTCCCGAACACCGGGCGGGCGCTCTATCCACTGAGCTACGAGAACTCACGGAGAGCAAGCTTCTTTTAACTGAGTTCATATGTGACACTGAGGATCAGCACTGCCGAATTCATCATGAGTGGTGATAAGTGAATGAAGATGGTGAATTTTGAGCTCGGTAATTAAATGTGAAGAATGAAATATTCAACATGATTCGAGCGTGGGAGAACTGAGAGATGAACTTTATCTCCTGAATCAACTGGGTAATGATGACTGCTTTAAAATGTAACAACCATTTTCTTAGCTTAGCTTGCGAACAGGCGCACCTTTGAGTGAGAAGTGTGTGAGAGGCGAAAAGCGAAGCGATCCGCCGGGGTGGCCTGGTGAAAAGCGGCGCGGCTCTACCACTGCTCGCAAGCTGCCATTCTCTGATGCTATGAAATCCACAATCCTGACGGAGGGCTAACAGTTAATACTAGCTTGAAACGTCAGTATCTCAAACTCGCTCTATAGCTGTTAATTTACCTCTATCAAGTTCAAGTTGTGTTTCACTTGCGAGCCGACGCAGCCCAACACTGAATTGGTTTAGAAATTTTCAGATTGCGCTTAAAGTTCGAGCGATATATACCAGCAAAAATTATTTGCTACAAGTCTACTAGATATGTTCTTCTAACTGTATTCAAAATATCATCATGCCATGAGGTGTTTTGGTAACTTAACTTTGCAAGTATTGCTCGAATGTTTTGCGGAGATATCCGGCAATAGCCTTGTACTACAGCGATATAAGTCGTGTAAACCTTCGAAATCTCCCATGAATTTTCAATCTAAAGCGCCTGCAGTGCAACTTAATTTGTAAAACATGGATTTGTAAAAC
>JAHPZR010003236.1:20000-25000 GCA_019787425.1 Platygyra sinensis | reverse complement strand
CATATCAAGCATGAAATAAGCGAAATTTTAAGATTGTTTTAAGGCGAAACCCGTAACTGAGATTTTCAGGGAAAAGAAAGATAATTTTTTGTGTTGTAAATTTGTCACAAGCCAATTATATGTTTTTTAACTCAACGTATAAAATTCCTCCTTCCTCTTAGGTCCTCTCTTGCCAAACAACAACAAAAACAACCCGGCTGGTCGTATGTTCGATGCTAATGAGGGGGCTAATGAATTCTCTGCAAGACGTTATCTGCTACAAGGCATATCACACCAACCTTCGATAACAGAAATGTCATATGCTATATACACTAAGATTATTTACAAGAATATTTTTAGCCTAAAATCGACAGTAAAAAAGACTGAATATTCAGCCTCGGCCGAGAAACAATATTTTTATAAAAAATGAGTGTATATGAAACTTGCTGTCTAATATTCTTTCTAAATAACCAGTAAACTGGAGTGGCCGAAAACGGTTTAAGTTTGATTTTAGCTGCCAAGGGGCTCATTAGAGGCATTTCCGCTAACTCGTAAAACATCGCGTTTAAAGTCCGCCAGCCGGATCCTGAAAATGATTGTGGCAATCTGGCCTTTTATCACATAAGGATTCCAAACAAGTTGCGTAATATGCCATTCTGCAACTTGAGTAAGTGTGAGAATTTCACAATGGCTAGCCTAGCACTGATACGTATGCTTCTTCCCTACCAAGGGACCCCGGGGGGGGGGGGGATACTCCCTTATATGGGTTATATAGGTATGTGCGGCCCCAAAGGGTAGGGTTTTTCAGCCGTTTTGGTCATAAATAGGGTATCGATTTTAGCTGATTTCGGCCATTTTGTCATAAATAGGGTATGGTTTTTGTACTCTAGCCCTACGATGGGTATGTTCTTAAACTTAGAAGCCACTTTTTCATCATTATCGAAAAGAAGAGCAAAAGCCCTTCACAAATTATGTTTCCGGTAATTCAACATTGGTCTGAACTTCGCGCCTTCCGAAAACGTCCGAAAACGACTGTTTTGCAGTCTAGTCTGACAGAGATCCAGTTATAAGGCAGGTCTGAAACAGGAATTTGATGTAAGGCTCAGGTTATAAATAGGGTTTCCAATTTTTGGTCAGGTCATAAATAGGGTAGGGAATATCGCAGATTTTGGTCATAAATAGGGTAAGGGTTTTAGGAAGCGGGCCGCACACCCCCACCCATTTTTCCTGGGAGTACCCCCCGGGCAAGGGACTCATCAGAGACCTTTCAACTAACTCCGACTTGTCGTCAAACATCGCGTTTGAAGTCTCGCTAGCATCAAAATGATGGTGGCAATCTGGCCTTATATCACATAAGGATTCCCAATTGCGTAATATGCCTTTTACAACGGCCAGACTTACATAGGTATGTTTCGTTCCTTCCAAAGGACTTATCTGAGGCGTTTCATGTTTCGCAATTTTTTTCCTTCTTCCGCCCACTCCCCGATCGCAATTATAAAGCAATTTTTTTTTTGAGATAACGAAGAAGGGAATGAGGAAGCCAAGAGAGTGCTGAAACAAGAAGCAAGTTTCTGACTTCACTTGAAACGGATTCTTGTAACCAAAGCTTGGCCAAAGCCTTTTTTGTCGCCCTGATCCGAGATCAACAATAAAACCTATTGTTGTCATATACAATTTGACAGCGTGACAGGAAGTCATTACTTTTGACGACGCGACACGCCTTATTATCCAAATTTACATACGTGATTTAAAATTACCCATTGGCGCGTGACTCTTCAGAAACAAATACGCGAGGACTCCGAGCGAAGACTTCAGCATGGATCCTTCTAACGAAACTTTCGCCAACCAAGACAACTCCAGTACAGCTGTCGTTGTGAAAGAGATGTCTCCAATGATGACAAACATTTTCTACTGTCTTTACGCGATAGTATTCACCCTGGCATTTGTAGGAAACATTTTTGCGCTAATAACGTGCTATAAGACCTACAAGGTCACCACCTCAGTGTTGTTATGCTACATCGCCAGTTTAGCTACTGCAGACTTGATGTTTACTTTGCTGTCGATTTTTGACTTGATCGCCTTTATCGGCAAAGGAGACTGGTTTGGAGGGAATTCCGTGTGTAAGATTCAGAGCTTTCTTATTGAATCGTGTTACACGGTCTCTATTTTGACTCTGGTTGCCATCAGTTTCGAGCGTCTGAAGGCAGTCTCTTCGCCTGTTCTGGCACGTGCACAGCGAACCACCGAACGCACGGTTATCCTGAAGGTAATTTGGGTAATTGGAATAGTGTCTTGTGGCCCACTGCTTTACGCGTATTACGTCAAAAAAGATGAAACGACTGGCAAATCGCTGTGCGTCAACGAGTACATGGGAGATATTGGAAGACAAGTTTACTACGCGATCCAAGCGGGCTTGCTCTTTCTGCTACCTTTGGGGTTCATGTGTTGTGCTCACGTTAGGATATTCCAACATTTGTCAAGCCATGTCAGGACCAGAAACACCATAACAACGGACAGAGGAGATGGGCTAAAACAGCGAAAAATCACTAAGATGCTGGCGTTAGTGACTCTTGTCTTTTTCATCTGTTATGGACCGTTTATGGTGATTCGAGCTCTGAGGTACTTTTACATTTATAATGGCGACGAGTTATGGCGATTGGGACAGATGATGATTTTCGGGCAGGCCGCAGTTAATCCGATTATCTACTGTTTTTATAGCAAGCAGTTTCGATTCTCCTTCAAAGATTTGCTTCGCTGCCGTTTCAGCACGAAGGAAACACGAAAGCTGCGATCTTCCTCTACTAGATCAAACTCAAGTATGAAATCTTCACAAAACACTTTGGCACTAAACGAATTTTCCACAGTGCCGGCGCAAGTAAACCGTGTTTAATTTCGTTAAAAAAAAAAACCAAAAAAACAAAACAAAACAAAAAAACTTGGGAAGAAGGAGAGTTGATTTATCACGTACTATAAAAGGTTTTTGAGATATTTTGCCAGTCGTCTAATTGATTTACTGAGTTAGGAGGAACTTTGAGAGCTCTCCAGAAAATGTTTTTAAAATTTAAGCAGTAGTCGTTCAGTCGGACACGTAAGCTGAAGAAAGGTATAGAATTGGAATTATTTTCTAGCTTCTCTTCAGGATAATTTTTACTGCTGTCAAATTTTTAGCGAATCAAGTGCAAGCGATTATTTCTAAGCGTTATAACTAAGTGCTAATTATACAATAATTATCTACTATGTAAATATCTTTATTCACTTTCTTGTCAAAAGCTTCACTTTCAACCTTAGCCATATTTTAATAGCTTGTTTGCATATGTCTCGTTAACAACGCCGAACAATTTGCAAATCTTATGAAATCCTCATGTATTGGTGCAGGGAAGCAAATATTTTATATAGAGTGTGAAAAATCACTAAATTGCGCACGACTTGTTTTTAATCGTAACCTTTCTATGTTTGTTCTGATCAAAACTTCAATAAAAATGTATGACTTACTGAGTATACAAATCATGCTTTCTTTTCTCATGTAGTCATGGATCTTTCGTGCGAATTAACACGGTGGTGTATTTGAACTGGAATAAATTGCCATACAACAGACGTGTCGATATTTGTGGATTGATGTAATGCTTATTTGGAGACCCAAGACAACCGAATTTGATCAATATAGCTAAGTCCTTTGATTAATATGGCAGAAATGTTAAGGAGTCGTTGAAAACTTGGCTCAATTTCAATGACATCCACAAATTACCGTGACCACTGAAATCGAACTTCAAAATAAAATTCTCTTGTTCAATTAGTCCTAACATTTACTGATGCGAGTACCCGACCCTCCAAGACCGCACAGATTTGTTATGAATGAAGAGGCTCTTTCGGTTAGAAAATTTCTGTCATTCTTTGGGCTATAATCCGTAATATTTTCATTTTTGCATGGTCGAGCATTGGACTTTGATAGCTTTCACCGGCTGTTTTGACAAAGGTTGTCCCATAAAAGGCCATAAAAAAGTACTCGACAATGCCGATTGGTATTATGGGCGGTGATAGTTTATCAGACAGTTTCAGCAAGAAAAATGAGGAAGGGGAAACCCGAAGTCATGTGTTAATGTTGTTTCCTGTCACGGCTGGGAACACCTCAAGCTTCAATCATTCAACGAACCGTGCCGATAAACACCATTACCCACAATACCTTTCCGCATGTTGCGTAAGGTTAAACGCTTTTGAAGGACAATTTTTCTCAAAACATTAAATCAGTGATCTGGTTTAATAACTATCTGACCCTTTGCCGTAAAAATACAGATGATGAAACATCTGTATAGCTTTCCAACAAGGAAATGTTAGAAAGCCAACGGAACTAAAATCTGCCCGGACGGGTTCCGAGAGATACTGATCTGGCTTGCAAAATAAAAGATAACCATTCAATAAAAAGGTACCATACATTCTATAAAAAGACGTCAGTTCGTAGCCTTTGTTATGGTAATGCAAATGAGTTTCAAGCTGTGCAACTTAACCCAAAAGCTGATAGGAATAATTTTATCTGGTGTTCAGTGTTGGCAAACACGTGAAGCAAGTTACGCTGGGTCGAGGGAACGGAAAATCAGTCACAACAGTTAACGAGAGAAAAGGTTCCGGAGCTTTCAAACTGATCTGATAAATGCGGGATGAAGCGCTGGTTTCGTTCCAGGTTTTATCTTCTCAAGAAAAAGCCAATGTTTGTGAAAACCTTAATGGGAATGATTTGTGTTTACTTAAATTTAGTTTTCAGATTCAAGGGGCTTCCAACCTCGAATGTCGCCGGAGGGTAGATAATTACTTCTAATTTCACTTCTATATATAGTCAAAACAGAATGATTTGTGTTTACTTAAATTTAGTTTTCAGATTCAAAGGCTTCCAACCTCGAATGTCGCCCGAGGGTAGAAAATTACTTCTAATTTCACGTCTATATATCAAGTTCAAAACCAGGCAAAACAAAATCCGATTAGAAATTCAAGAAATGACAAGTCAAGCATACAAAGTAAGCAATTACATA
>JAHPZR010003236.1:0-15000 GCA_019787425.1 Platygyra sinensis | reverse complement strand
GAGATGTCAACAAGTACCGTATACCGGCGCCTTACAAACGACGTAAACGAAACCGACAAACGGAACTCTAACAGACCGATCTGAGTAACAACAGATGGATCGAAACCGACCAATGACCGATCACAAACTTTACACTAGTCTTGCACCCAATACCACTAAGGCTAAACTGACCAATCACTTTTAACGGACCACGTCACACTGGTAACATCATCGACTGACAAGCACTATTCACTACCTCCAGGGGCTTTTTATTCGCAAGAAAATAACTCTTGCCACCTTGCGTGCCTATGTTTGCTAAGAAAATTCTAGATGATAATTCAAGCAAGAAATCAAACATTATTATCAAGTTAAACTTCACCTTTTTGTATATTAAATACTATTTGCATAATTATAAATTATTGCAAGTTTCATGTTCTAAAGTGCATGCTATCCCGAGAAATTTGTCTCCAAAGAGGCCCGAAATTCAGCATCTGCAGCTGCCATTTTGAAACAAGTGCTCAGCGGCCAGGCTGCTAAGGTCGTGTTCTGCCCCTGGTTGTTCAAATCGAACAGATAAAGATCCAGAAAAACGTTAAAGTTTTCATAATTTGCCGTTTAAAAACAAAAAGTTAGCAAAAAAGTGGCTGGACCATCTTCGTTGGGATGCACGTTTTATGACAAAAAACTTGAGAATGTCTACGTTTGAAAGAACACCTGACAAAGGACTGTTACGAAGTCAGTTACAGATACGAAATGTTGGGTGCGAAGACAAGAAAGCGGAGGATACTAAAGAAAATGCTGTTCTAAAAATATTCCAACGCAATACAAAGTGCCTTAAAGCCCCGTTAAAACTGAAACCATCGTAAATTCTTCGTTTGCTGTGATACAAGAAATCCCTTCGTGTCACCACCAAGAAGTAAAATGAAACTACAGATAATAGCGAAGAGTTCGAGTGACGTCATGACACAGACAAGACTCAGACAAACAAACTGGAATGGTGAATGATTTTGAAGATTTCTTTAACGGCAAAAGCCGGAGTTCCTAAAACACTTGTGAAACAAAAATTTCGCTTACATTCTCTGTATTTCCATCAGAACAAGCTTATGTCGACCGAGTCTCGCGGGGAATTCAGTGATTTGCATTCTATTTTTAGACTTCGCCCGCTTTGCTATTGAAGTAAAAAATTATTGCTTTTTAATATCTAAAGCAATTTACAAAGAAAATTGTTTCTCCATTTATTGCGATCAATGATAAACTTAAAATTTTACCTACCAGTTTGTTTTCTGCCTCTGCGGGCTGTTCTCGGCAACAAACACATTCTCTTTGCGTTGGCATGATTTCACATCGCTCACAAATACACCAAAGCGTGCCTTCTAACGGTTCGTTTACTTCTTCGTTTTCGCTTTCGCTATCCTCAGGATTAGGAACACGTTATGGCTCAAAACGGTAAGGTTGAAGATCAGTTATGACCTCGAGTACAAACTTGCTTGCCAGGACAAAATCTCTTGAACGGAATGACGTCACGTTTAGCGGCCTAGCCCGGCCTGGCCGCTGAGCATTTGTTTTAAAATGGTAGCTGCCGATCATGTGCTAAATTTTGGGCTTCTTTGGAGACAAATTTCTTGGGATAGAATACACTTTGGAAGCTGAAACTTTGGTGAGTAACTTATCTCAATATAAACTTTTTATTGGTGATGACAAAAAAAAATACGCTTTCTGGAGTGACCTTCTCCTTTAACCGTGAAATAACGGCCGCTTCTTGGCCTTTTCGAAGTGTCTGTGAAGAGGATTCAGATAAAGTTTTGAACGACTTAAAGATTTATACTAAAACAATTAGATTATTCGTTCTGGATTTCTGTGCGTGATAGCTGGCTCGGGCTGCGCACACGTCAACTATCGCGCGATAGAAATCTCGAGCTTATAATCTACACGAGTGGAAGTTTGGGAGAACGAGAAATGCTGTGGGAACACGAGCCGCAGGCGAGTGTTTCCATAGCTTTTTCGACTTCTCCCAAACTTTCACGAGTGTTTTTATAACTCGATAGAAACACGGAGAAAATGTTTTCTATTTCCTTTAGAAAGCACCGCGACGAGGATAAGGGAAACAGCTTGTTAACTTTGATTATCAAAATGTGAATTCTCTTTGTTCGCTCTATCATTACGTCAACAGCTCGTGCCAGTTCTGTGTCTCCATCGAGTTATAGAAACACGATTTTTAACCAATCAGCGCGCGCATTTTTTTAGGACTATGTCAATAATCATACAGGTACTAAACTTAAATTTCTGTTAAGCATGATCTACTTTTCCGTACTCTTTTAGTCAATTGTACTTGTTCCTTGTTTAATACTTGTATGAACTCTTGTTATAGTGTTGTCTAAAAAATCTTCCTTTACCTTAGGCAAGTCCTCCCTCTCTCGATGGTAGAGTGACACAGCTAGTCGAGCCATTTTTTTTTTCATATGCGCAGTATGACTTGGACAACACGGATAACTCTACCAAAGTAGACGTCACGCAAATTACGTTTCTTCTTAGCTTCGACCTTTCAAACGAATAACAAAGCGAAATGACTAAAAGGTGATTTTAATAAATTGATATTGAACATAGTTATACAAAAAAACGAGAAAAAAACCTAGCATTTCCCCAAGAAACCATACTATTACATTAAGTGTTTTGTTATATAGCCGTACGAAAAAAGTTTGCTTATGAAAAAAGTTAGCTTATGATGCCTTTCCTCGTTTTTTTGGGCTATCGTATCTACCATTAGTTTTAGAATGGTGTTCACTAGGTTTAAACAAGAAATGAAAGGCTAATCAAACGGTAAAAGAATTATCTTAAATACTATCTAACCAATATAATACAACATACAATGGGTTGCCGGTTCGATTTCTCCAAGATCACATGACCACAGGACAACCAATAACAGGCAGCACTGAGCCTGAGAAAATTACTGCTATTTTACAATTGCTATTATTCTTTTGTCCCTCGTTTTGGACAAAACTCAACCAACAGATCATTTTTGTTATTCCGGCTGTTCTTTTTACTGTTATCGATACTATTAACAGTGGACTACTAAAAAACAGCCAGCGAGCATTTCAAATAGCTTTTTTTTCTAGTGAGAAACCCTAGTAAACTTGCATGCAAATTATTCAAGTAAAAACCAAAACGTAGTGAAAACAATGGCTTAGCAGTAGAGACGCTAACATATGATCCACAATGAAATTTCTTTTACGCTGACCTTTCTGTTGCAGTAGAGTAAAGTACATTACAACACAGTTACAGCTGAGAACCCTAATGAGAAGAAGCATCCCTCAATTTTCCTTACACTTTTATACAAGGACTCAACGTTTGAAGAAAGCTCTGAAATAAACTGTCAGAAAAGAAACAAAGAAATATATTCATTATTCACTTGATTTTAGGGTGTCACATTGCCTGCTAACTCCAGGTCTCTGAGAGTCCCCTCCACTTAATAATCCTCGAGTATAAGGTCCCAATTATAAAAGTGCTTAGTGAACATACTCCCTGTATCATCACTAATGAAATCCAAACTAGTTTCATGAATAGGCTTCAATTTGTCGAAATTTCCTTTAAAAAAACTAAATGATGAAGCCTTCCCCTTCATGGCTACATCTGCGTTGCATCTTATGCTCTTCTTAACCGTCCATTTATCCTTTTCAGAATCGTAGCACTCAATCTCTAATTTGAGAAATTGGATGTAAGGCATCATGCTGGAACTAACCACATATAACAACTCATTGCAGACCACTATGCTTTTCACACCACAGCAACTTAAACTGCCAATCGAACTCCACTCATTCCTAGACACATTGTAGACTTCACAAACAAACACACCGTCACACCACTCATCACGACCTCCAGCAATGTATATCTTTTCCTTTGTGCCGACTCCAAGAGCGTCATACCTCCCGTAGCTCAAATCCGATACCTCCTGCCATTTGTTTTCCATGGTATCGAATCGCGAGCACTGCCTAGAGGCGTCAAGATCTTTAACCCCACCGATGATGTAGACATGCTTACCCCAAGCCACAGCACAGACAGACTTTTTATCAAGGGGATGTGTTGGTGCAATGACAGAATTCAAATCGAGGTTGAATCTCCAGAGCCACGTAAAATCCTCTCCGAATTCTTCCACGACAAAACAGACTTCGTTTCCAACAACTAACACCTCTTTAAGGATTTGAAGTCCAGGAATCAATTTCAACTGTGTACCGAATTTTGTCCACGGAGCCGGACACCAGCGGTTAAATGATGGATGATAAACCTGTGTACTGATGATGTCTTCGGTAACAAGGAACAGTTTACCACGGTAAGAAATTACATGTGCGTGCTTTGGCAAACTCTTAGGCCGGTCCCTTTTGTGCAAACGAAAAAATTGGTCTTTTTCAGGAACGTAGAAAAATGTGCAGAATTCCGCCTTTCCAGTCATTGCAATGCCACAAATCTCAAGGGACTTCCTAGGCCGAGATTCTGGTCGAGGAGCAAGACACCCGAAAGCATCATCAAGCCTGGTTAACGCCTCAGTCACGCGATTGAAGCATTCTTTGGATTCTGTCACAAGATCATTGGTCTCGACATCATTGAGCAAAAAAGTCACGCGCGAGAAATTGAGGCGCACGTGACGGAAGAGCTTGCCAAATTCTACGTGTCGTTCAACTTCTGTTGTAATTAATCCAGCGTAAAATGATTTTGAAAAACCTCTTCCTCGGCGCTGATCACAATTTCGTCGCTGGCAATCCATTCCTCCACTTCTTGACTTGTCAAGTTCATAAAGTCCTCCGTCGCTGCGGACAGGCAGTGAAGTTTGAAAGAATGAATTTCCGGGTGCTGCCAAATCAGCTCCTCGCAAAAATACATATTCGCAATGTGGAAAGTTGAAAGGCAGTTTAAAGTTGACAAGGCTTTTGCGAGAAACTCTGCAGCCAAAAGATTTCAGTTTCGAAAGAAGTAGATAATCTCCTGCTGCAAAAGATTCTCGGCGTCTTCTCGGGTGGCGATTTGAACGTCGCCGTTGTAAAGAAACTGCAAGACATCTGTTCATTTGAGCATCGGTAAACACTTCCAGTCGAAACAACTCCTTCCTTGTTTTTCTTTCATATCGCAGTTGAGAAGCTTATCAAAAAAGGGACTTGCTTCAGAAAAGAACATTTCTGTGAGCCTGTAACTCTTTACCATCATTGACTACCAAAAAGCAAATCCACCACGGACCTGCATTAAACTGGTTGCGTCATGGTTGGAGGTCCACCGTGCCTGCGCTGGCGTATGTCACGAACATTATAGCTTATGTTTTACGTCAAACATGAGACACATTCCGAAAATAGTTGTTTTGTTTGTACAGGTATAATGATTGACAGTTGATTTCAATTTTAGTGATTGTACATTGAACTTTGTTCAGTTCGCAAATTGTAGTTTACTCGAATCGATCGCTACGGCAGAATAAAGACGAAATCAATCAAAAACCGACTCGACGTTTATAATATGGCGCCCAACGTGGGGCAGTTCACGACCGCATTGAAAGAATGAGTGAGGAGCTCGATATTATTCGATTACGCGCAAAGCGCGCAGGAAACAGGAGTGTGGTAACGAAACTTGCAAATGAAGTCCAGGAGATCATAGCACAAAATTCAGACGAGCTGGATACAAAAACAAGACATCAATTACAATGCATTGATTCGAAATTAAGCCAAAAGGAGATATTGTTGAACGAACTTAACGATCAAATTGTAGCCCTTTGTGAAGTGGAAGATATTGCAAAGGAAATCGAAGATGCAGAAGAACTGTCAATGATCATTATGGAAACACGAGCGGACATTTCGACGAAGACAACGCCTGCAGCAAAGTTTGCTCCAAGCGAAACGACAACGTCCTCATCGGGACAATCAGGACAACAAGCAATTCCTTCGACGTCTTCCGGAGCTAGTCCTTCATCAGCACACGCAGAACATCAAGAAATTCCTTCGCCTTCTTTAGAGATTAGTTCAGCGGGATTTAGTCAAGCAGTTCCGCCCACCACCCCAGTCGTACAGACTCAACCGATTGTGCAAGCGAAGCTACCGAAACTGATCTTGCCAAGATTTCGGGGAGAGATCACACACTGGATAACCTTCTGGGATTCTTACAACTCAGCTGTACACAACAACCCAGCGTTATCTAAGGTAGATAAATTTAACTATTTGAATTCCCTTTTAGAAGGAGCGGCTAAACGATCAATTCAAGGCCTCACTCTTTCGGATGCAAATTACGACTCCGCAGTGGAGATTCTGCAACAACGCTTCGGAAGGCCTCAACAGATAATTTCGGCACACATGGATGAATTGCTAAAATTGCCAAACTGTTCGAGCACCGAACGTTCAACCTCTTTGAGGTTTGTTTATGATAAGGTCAGCGTTCATGTACGTGGCTTGTCAGCCCTGGGCGTTAATTCTGATCAATATGGCGGGTTATTGATTCCAGTGATTATGGCTAAACTTCCCGAAGAAATACGTATAAGAGTGGCCAGAGAAACAACGAACGCCGTTTGGAAAATAGAAGAGCTTTTGGAAATTATCAAGCAAGAAGTCGAAGCAAGGGAAGTGAGTCAAAGCGTCAAAATTAATGAAGAACGAATTCCAAAGCCTTCAGGGAACCAACACAGATACCCCAAACCTCCAACGGCAAGTGCATTAGTCTCAAAGGAAGATTCGTCCCCAAAGAAGCCACATCAAGTCCGATGTGTCTACTGCAACGAATTGCATTACTCCGCATCGTGCGAGAAGATCAGAACTCCGAATGATAGAAGAAGTATACTTATCGAATCGAAACGTTGTTTTAAATGTTTAATGCCGGGTCATCAACTTAACGAATGCAAATATCCAAGAGGTTGTCGTAACTGTGGAGGTCGCACCAGTCAATTTGTTTTAGATCTCGCGCACCGATACAAAACGAAGCAAGCAACGAAGAATCGAGTGGTTTGGGGAGCACGACTACTCAACTGACCACTGCAACAGCAAATAATGTCAAGGCCAAGGGGAGCGTTTTGCTTCAGACTGCAACCGCTATCGCCACAAACGAAGACCGATCGAAATCAGTCGCAGTGAGAATTTTGTTCGACAATGGCAGTCAGCGATCATACGTAACTGACAATCTCAAATCGAAGCTGGGCTTAAAGGCAACGTCAACCGAGACCCTTCGCTTAAACACGTTTGGAGAAACCGCCTACCGAAACCAAAGATGTCAAGTCGTAACCTTGCCCCTACGAAACAACAACAATGAGTACGTGGAGATCTCAGCGCTTAATTTCCCTGTTATTTGTTCGCCACTTCCTCAAAGAGTGGATGTAACCAAGTATCCTCATTTACAAGATTTACAGCTAGCAGATTGTTCAGAAATTGGCCAAGATGCAATTGATATCCTCATTGGTTCGGATCATTACTGGGATATTGTCACTGGCGAATCGATACGAGGAGAAAATGGTCCCACTGCTGTTAACAGCAAGTTTGGTTGGCTTCTTTCTGGGCCTACTAACAGTTCTCCATACGAAGCAAATGTTGTTTCAAATCTGATCATATCAGGCGAAGCCTTTTTAAACGAAACGAATGAAACTGACGAAATTAAGAACATGTTGAAAACTTTCTGGGAAACTGAGAGCATTGGAATAGTAGATGGCATCACCCCCGAAAGTCAATTGCCAACGAAGGTCAAGCGAAACGAAGAAATATCCTTCAACGGTCGTCACTACGAAGTCGGATTGCCGTGGAAGGAAGATTGTATGCCCCTGTCTGACAACTATGGAATGTGCGAAACACGTCTACGATCATTGCATTACAAACTGAAGAAGGATCAGAATTTGTTGAGCGAATACCACAAAATTATTCATGATCAACAAAGAAACGGAATTATCGAAAGAGTGACAAAATCGAACAGTGAAACCGAACTCAAAGCGAAGGGCACGCATTACTCACCCCACCACGCTGTTGTACGAAAGGACCGCGAAACAACCAAGGTTCGCATCGTGTACGATGGTTCAGCCAAGAATTCAAAGGAGGGACGATCTCTAAACGACTGCTTACAAATTGGAGACAATTACATCCCTCATATCTTCGACATGCTAACTAAGTTTCGCTGGAATGCCATAGGTCTGACGGCAGACATTGAGAAAGCATTTCTTATGGTGGGTATTAAGCCCGAAGACAGGGACATGCTCCGATTCTTATGGTTCGAAGATCCGTTTGCCATCAGACCAGAAATTGTTGAGTATCGATTCAACCGACTTGTCTTCGGTCTGCGACCTTCACCTTCGATTCTTGGCGCGACTATTGCTCACCATCTAAGACTATACAAGCAGAGCGAACCCGAAATGGCCGAATTACTGGAGAAGTCCCTTTACGTTGACGATTTCATCGCCGGAGAAGAAGACGACGAAAGTGCATTTGCCGTTTACAAGAAATCAAAACAAATCATGTCCCAAGGCGGATTTAATCTCCGGAAATGGAGCTCCAACTCGCACGAGCTGATGAAAGCTATTGAAGACTGCGAAAATCAACAATCAAGACCACACGAATCATCGAAACAAAGTGCTACGACGGAGGACGACGAGTCATATGCCAAAGCTTCCACTACGCCTGGAGATTGTGAATCAAAAAACGAAATTGTTAAAGTTCTGGGACTAAACTGGGACACTGCATCTGACGAGTTTTTCTTCGATCCTACTGATCTATGCAATTATGGCAACTCCCTTCCGGCAACAAAGCGTTCAGTTCTCAAATTGACAGCCAAGATATTCGACCCGATAGGATTTCTGACACCTTTCACGATTGAAATGAAGATTTTGTTTCAAGAATTATGCCTCGAAAGAATCGACTGGGATGGAGAATTACAAGGAAATCTGCTCAAGCTTTGGAAGACACTACTTGAAGAACTGAAGTTCCTCGGCAGTGTCCGAATTCCCCGTTGCTATTTTCAGTCAAATCCAGTGAAAGTTGAGCTTCATGGGTTTAGCGACGCTTCTCATCGCGCGTACGCAGCAGTTGTTTACATGCGCTCTCTCTACTCGGATGGACGGATTGACGTTCGCCTGGTTTCTTCAAAATCAAGAGTAGCACCGCTAAAGAAGCAGACAATCCCGCGCTTGGAACTCCTGGGAGCTGTTCTTTTAGCACGACTGGTTAACAAATTCAACTCAACCGTAAAGCAGTTGAAAACCATCAATTGGATCGACTCCTTGACCGCCTTGTGTTGGATTAAGAACGCGAGAACCTGGAAACAATACGTACAGCATCGAGTGGACGAAATCCGCAAGTTAACTTCAAAGAGCGACTGGCGTCATTGTCCTGGGAAACAAAACCCAGCGGACTTGCCGTCAAGGGGTACAAGTGCTAAAGATCTTACGAACAATGCAATCTGGTGGAACGGACCTGAATTTCTATACCAGCCGGAAACAGAATGGCCAGCAAACGAGTCGACCCATTTTGGAGATGAAGAGGCGCTTAAAGAAGCTGCAAGGAATGCAGTGAACATCACTCATTCCTTGGTGAACAGTACAGCGAACGAACCGACTATCCCAAGGGTTGACAATTTAATTGACATCGCGCGATTTAGCGATCTGAAGAAATTGCTTCGCGTGACCGCCCTCGTCGTTAAATTTGTAAACAATCTGAAGAACACAGCGCGAACCAAGTCAAATTCTGGTAGTGGAACTGAAATTCTTACTGCTCTGGAGTTAACTAATGCTGAGGAACTTTGGATTAAGGCAGTGCAAGCGTCTTCATTTGACGAAGAAATCAAGTTTCTGCGTGATCACAGGCAAAACAAGACTGTGCCGCCGACTTACGTCTCGCAATTTGGATTATTTCTTGAAAATGGTATTGTTAAATGCAAGGGTCGAATGAACAATGCCGAATTACTGGGGAGCGCAAGAAATCCAATTCTTTTGCCAGCTAAACACGATTTTGTTCCATTGGTTATCAAGAAAGTACATGCATCAGTGAAACACTGCGGATTAAGAGACACTCTTACTACGATAAGAGAGCGATTTTGGATCCTGAGGGGTCGCGAAGCAGTAAAACGAGTTATCAAGAAATGCGTGATTTGTTTGCGAATCAATGGAATGCCGTACAAGTCTCAGTCAACTCCTGATCTTCCAAGTGAACGAGTGTCTGAAGATCCACCCTTCACGCATGTGGGATTGGATTTTGCGGGACCGCTAAATATTGCCAATGAACACGCGAATGGATCAAGCAAGGTTTACGTGTGTTTGTTTACATGTGCGTCTACCAGAGCTATACACCTAGAGCTATGTAGAAGTCTCGACGTACAAGAATTTCTGTTGGCCTTCAGGCGATTTGCTAGTCGACGAGGACTCCCTGCGACTATTACATCAGACAACGCAAAAACGTTCAAGTCTTCGAGCAAAGAAATCAGAAGGATCACAAGATCCAACGAAGTGTTGCGTTACCTTGTTAATCAAAGAATCTCCTGGAATTTCATCATTGAAAGGGCTCCCTGGTGGGGAGGTTTCTGGGAGCGCTTAGTCCGAAGTGTCAAGACACCTCTGAAGAAAGTGCTCGGTCGAGCAACTCTGAACTTTGAGCAATTGCGAACTTTAATTGTGGAGATCGAGTCAGTGATCAATGCAAGGCCGATCACCTACGTGTATGACGACACGAATTCAATCTCTTATCCGTTGACTCCTTCAGATCTTGTTTATGGGCGACGTATCACATTAACGCCAAACAGCGCGCATCACGAAATTATCAGTACTCACCAGTCATTGACAAGAAGAGCTCGCCATCACAAGAATTTACTACAGCAAGTTACAAGACAGTGGAGAAAGGAATATCTCACTGGTTTACGTGAACAGTCAAATGCGAGAAACAAAGGAAATGCCGTTCAAGAAATCTCGGTTGGAGATATTGTGTTGCTCAAAAACGATTCAACGAACAGAATTCACTGGAAGATTGCAAGAGTTGAAGAACTTATTCCTGGAGCTGATGGAAAGGTTCGTGCTGCGATCGTCAAGGTCGGAAACAGCTACAAGCGACCGACCTACTTGCGGAGGGTCATACAACATTTGATTCCAATCGAGGTCAAGTCGACAAGTACAAACAATGAAGACACGCTACAGATGGCTACAGATGTTTCAAATCAAGCTATGCGACCCCGACGCACTGCGGCTGTGATAGGGGAGATCAGCCGTCGACAAATGAACATTGTATAGTCTATTGTAAATATTTTTTTGATAACTTGGGACATTGAAAGTTTCTCACCTTGTGAATAAATTTTGGGGAGTGTCACGAACATTATAGCTTATGTTTTACGTCAAACATGAGACACATTCCGAAAATAGTTGTTTTGTTTGTACAGGTATAATGATTGACAGTTGATTTCAATTTTAGTGATTGTACATTGAACTTTGTTCAGTTCGCAAATTGTAGTTTACTCGAATCGATCGCTACGGCAGAATAAAGACGAAATCAATCAAAAACCGACTCGACGTTTATAATAGCGTATAAAGAAGCGCCTCGACAGCCTCGACATTTCGTATTGAGCATGCGTTGGGTAATGGTACCTGTCACGCGTGACCTGTAACCACAGTACCACAAAACGAAAACAAAATGTCGGGATATTTTCGAATAATTCTGGGAAACACCCGACAATCAAGGAATCGTTTCCTTGAAAAATCAATATACATGTCTATTTTTGGTTATTTACAAATTATTGGAAGTCCAAACAAATCATTTATAAATAATGAAGAAGTACTCACTGACTGATATGCCTAACGAAGTCAAAAATCCCACGCTAAATGCATCCGCGCACGAAATCCCTCCAGCTACGCAGGTTACGGTTTTACGGGAAATACTGTCATGGAATCAAATGAAACGGACTGCAAAAAACCGGGTCCGATGGAAAGCTGCAGTGCAAGCTCTGTGCTCCGGATGGAGCGAAGAGGACTAAACTAAAACTAAACTTATGAAAGGTTGTTCTACCAACCTATTGAGGCTTTTTTATTTTGATGAATACAGTTGAAATTATTCCAAGTTGAACTTTTATTTAATAATCCTGTTGCTATGGCAACGCAATTTACTGAAAAGTAAAAATTGCTAAATAGGTTTGTAGAAGAGTGTGTGTAGTGCTATTACAAGAAATATTGCACTTTCTTTTGTAAATAGAATTGAATCAAAGCATGGGGGGCATGAAATTAGTTGAAAAAAGCCACTATAAAGAATTTGGTTAATAATTAACCACAAATTTACTCATTATTTTTTAAATTTTTTTTTTAATAACTTTATTACCATTACAGAATACATACATACAAGACTTACAATTTACAACACTTTGCTAAATAATGAGTTTGTAACAAAAAGAAAGTTAACAACGTATTTTACATTACTCACTTACAGTACTGCACTTACTACACTCGACATTACTCACTAACAAAACCTTGCGTAACCTCACTTACGCTTGTATCACTTACTTAACATACGTCATACTTCTAACACGAGCCACTTACACTGAAGAAACTGTAAGACCAAACTTAAACCTAGCAAATTATGCTCATTATGGTATGTAAACCATTGTCATGATAGATTATTTGGCTCAAAATGTAACCAGACTCCAGAACCTCTCGCATTTCAAGGGTTCGACGAACGGATCTAGTCTTCTACTGGGTCCCGGCCATTTTGCAAATTATAATGGTGTAGAATACTTAACATCCGGCTTTACATTTTATTGGCACATGGAAAGTTTGGAAACAATTGATTAAGATATTGTGTCTTTATTGTGATAGCTTGCCCAAGGGAGCATAGACGTAGTCAGTATCTGAAGAAACCTTTCACAACCAGAAATAAACTTTCAACCTTTATTTCAAGCGCTCTAGCTGTTTTGAAAATCATAAACTCGAAGGGATTCGTGTGGCGTTGCCTTGGTAACGACACCGCGACCAGTCAGCCTGCGGGCGCACGTGACTCTGTGCTACCAAATAGTGTTTGACTTACTCATCTTAGGGAAAGTGTGGATCAAACCTGAAGCCTACGTGGGCCCAGATAATCACACGATCAACATAACTGTGACAGCGTGTTGCTCTGAGCGAAGCTGCTACAGAACTAGCTCATCTGTTCATGTATCTAGGATTTCGTTGTTTTAAGGGGTCATCAGCACTTTATCTCCCGACTTGGGTCTTTGTCCTGCAAAAAATGGTTTAAAACCTGAACCGAAAGGCCGATCGAGTGCGTTTAATGATAGTGTGCTTTATTTTCTATGTGCTGTAATGTTCCTCAAGTTATTTATCACCCGTCGAAAGTCATGACGCTTCGGAAGAAACGACCCGAGCTAAACGTAGCTTGACTTTTTATCTAGAAGGGACAGAAATAACAGATACAAACAACAGGCTTTACTAAATGATCCTTCCTCTAAAATTTATAGTTTAATCTGTTTTGATGTAAATTCCTCTTTTTACTGTTACTGACCAAGTAAAACGGCATTTTATCGCATCTTTCCCCTCTCAAATACCATATCCTTTGACAGCTATTTGTCAATGTTTAAACACTTGAACAAAATACGTGCATGTGCTAATTGTCCGAAAGTAGCTTGTCCTTGAAAGTTGCGACCTTCTAATAACAGCGAAATAGGAAACTAAAGCAAGACTGCATGACTCGAAAGCATCGACAGTCGTTCAGCTTGCGACCCTTCGCCTTTCATCAAAATTTTTGTTCCGGGGTTTGTCCCTTGTTAAGGAGGCTCGAAAGGGTTTTTCGTTGCTATATTGTTTGTGAAACGATGGAAGATTACAAAGAAGGATGTTTAATGATGTGGGCAAACTATATGCCTCCTTGCAACTATATTGTTGGGCTATACTTTAAGGGTACTTTTGACGTCATATCAGTTACCATGGCAACGCACAAAGTCTTCAAAAGCGTCCTCTAGATTTCAGTTTTTGTAAATTATCTGAGAAACTAATTCGGTGACCTACCATTTTTATTTCTTTGTTGGAAAGTTCCCTAAATTCTTTAACATTTCAGACAGTATGGAAAAAATTTATCTAGTAGAATTAAATACATTTAAAGAAAACGCGTTTTATGGCTTACAGAAAATTCCACTAGATAATTTTCCCCGAAACTTTTATATCTGAAGTGCCATCGTGAGTGGTGTGTGCATGCAAAAAATCAAGATAGGTCACCGAGCAAACTTTCGAGCTAAAAACAAATGTTTTCCGCAGATTTTATTTCCGGTTCGCGCGATTTTACGCAGCATTAACTTCCGGTGTGCTGATTTTAATGCTGATTCAGCTGACGCGTGCATCTTAGTTATGGCGTGTGTAGATTGCGCGCGCGCGTGCAGCTAAAAACCCTTTCGAGCCACCTTAAGTCGTTTTCAGACTTACCATCATTTCTTCGTCACCACTGCATTCGTCAATCGATTCAGAAGATGATTCTAAGCTTGTCCAATCCCTCTCGTCCATATCGCACATATTTAATGATGGAGTGATCGACCTGCATGGTTCCTCTTTGATAATTTCATCTTTCATGTGCTCTGTGATTTCTTTAAAAGAGAGAAAAAAAAACATTACAATCTATTGAAGGAGCCAGTCACGTGGAAACGCAATCAGATGCGCGCATAACTGTCTCCTTTCTGTCGTCTATTCAAAAAGTTCGCGACTCTCGCGTGTTCCTTTTTTTTACAAAGACTAATTTATTCTAGTAAACCTTGTTTCTCCTCTCGTTTCTCTTTAGTGTTCCCCTGTAGCAGGATGTCGCGTTCCGCGCGAGGGTTCGCAGGACTCGTTGGTTGGGGTGATGTTTCCTCGAAGGCATATATGCGGCTGATCGTCGGCGAAGGGTGTGGCGGCGAGGGAGTGACTTCCGATCGGAACGTCTGAAGGTTTAGGATTTTGAGAGGAGTGGCTATGCTGAGGCGACTAGTGGTGCCTAAATCGCACAGGAAAGACAAACATAGTTAAACCTTGTAGTAACAGGAGTAATTTACAACATTGTCTGTATCAATACAGTCAAACCTGTATATAATGGTCACCCT
>JAHPZR010003235.1:12500-15266 GCA_019787425.1 Platygyra sinensis | reverse complement strand
GACCAAAAACAACTGAAATTTTGTTACGCGTCACAAGCCGTCACACTTATCGTCCCACGTGAGACACAGCGGCAAAATGACTGCGCATGCTCGGCTATTTTTGCGTGTGAGTTCGCGTGCCATCGCGTGCAGTGTGCGAATGGACGCTCGAGGGAGAGAACGAAGCATATTTTTCTCCGAATTTTAAGCCATCAATGGACGGAAATGAGTCTTATTGTTTATAAAGACATTGGAACTTTGACGGAGATGCTTCAGAAGTGAGTCGTCGAAAGCTGCAGACGGTAAGTGGCCTTTAATTATGTAAATAACAGTCTTCAACTGTACTCGTGTTCTTATGCATGGTCTTCCAAATTATGGCCGGCGAATTGAATTTTAGTTAAGTTCTCTTAATGTTAACTCACTGGCTGCAATATATTATCGCTTGGCAAGTTTCTTAAATTTAGTACTTTGAAGCTTAGAAGTTGGCCGGCCCATTCGACTTTCATAATAATGCTTGTGTTTACGATCTTCTATGTGTTCGATTGAACGAACTTTTCCTGACTTTTCAAACATATTTACAGTGTGTAAGCTTAAATGTACGCAACGTAAAAATAAAATCACTCATTTCCTTCTTAGACTGGCCCTAGGCTGAACACTGTCAGTTAAACGTAACGAAAGTGACTGTACACAAATTAATGCGAATCAAGTTGTGTATAAAAAACAACTTTTTAAAAGGCTCAACCTAGAATTTTTTGAGAGTCTTTTTGGAAACAGTACTTTATAAAACACCTAAATGCACTTTGGTTGCACATTTTTAAATGGCTTTCAAATCACAGCATTGATATTTGAATTAAATGACTTCATATATTGTAAACTGTTAGCAGATCAAAGTTATACAGAAACTATATAATATAATTTCCATTCAGTTCAATTAAGAGACTCTGCATGTAAGTGCTACATATGATTAAAGGCAAAATCAAGTTATAGATCATGCCTTGTTGACTTGACTAACCTGACTTGACTAACCTGCCTTTCAAGGTTTTTTGCCATGAATTGCAATTTTTTAATAATAAATTCAGCTGATCTTCCTGCAAGGAGGGTGTGATCCCTTTCTCCAGTACCTTTTTGATATTAAGCTGGGACAAAATGATGGTGAAATTCATGCTGTACCTTGTTTACACTAAGAAGCTGGGCATTCAGCCTAATCTGCTGCGGAGCGTAGTGCCGTTCAATGGAATCTCTCAAAAGAGAGTGCCAAATTTGCACTTTCTTTTCCGTAATGGCTGCTAGCATTTGTTCTGATCTTTCATGCTAAAGTATTTGTCATTGTTCAGTTTTTGAAGTATTGTATCACTCAGTAATGACAATGTTGACTTGTTGTAGTGACGTGGCTTCCAACAAATGAATAAAACCGCATATCTTCTTAGTTATTTATTTATTTATGGACAAGTAGTTTCCAAGTTCAGAGCTTCTAAATATAGCATGGTAGTGGAAAAATACCAATGGAAGGACCTCCATAAATAAGTAAAGTAGGCAGGTTTACTCAATGTCTTTTGCACAGTGTTAAAAGATTTAAAATTTTAGAGCATAACATTAGCCATCCTAGGAAAGTAGCAGCAACAAGAACAGCAGCTCTCTCTGATTTGGGCTTCTCTGGTGGAGCAGAATTAAATAAATATTTATGTACTCAGTCTTGAAAAAAAAAATCTGCACAGGTTGACGGCAGTCCCATGGGCATTTAGGGTTACATGGTTACACTGAATACATCAAGTTAGACACAGTTTACAATTATTGTGTGCAGTCCCTCATGGTATGACTTACTGTATACCCTTTGAACAGTAAAATAGATGGAATATCTAGGTACATGTAGTGAGTACTGAACAAGCTTTGTTAATTTTTTTAAAGTTAAGAAAGTTATTGTATCACAAAACACATTTTTTTGGTTTGTGACAGATTGTTCAGTTACCAACCTCAGTTCCTGCAACTGCTGTTGGACCCTGTCAGGTTTGACATGAAGAAATCAACTGGCAGTGTATCAAGATACATGTTGTCATAATTTAGTAAGAGTTCTGCCATTTCAGCCAAGATGAAAGCCTTTATGATCCCTCCCCGACAAAGAATGTCCTTTCCATTTTTCTAATCAAAGTGGTGCTGTGTATTGCCGTGGCATTTGATGGATGTGGTACTGCAGCAGCAGTCAGGCTGCTGAATGTCCAGCAAACTGGATGCCATGTGGATTGTGGAACTGGCTTTTTCAGATGGGTGAACAAAAACGTTGACTACGTGAAAGTCATCAAGAAGATGGATTATAAGCTTTTTGTTTTAAAAGCACAAAATAGAAATTAAATGATTGTTTTTAAATGACTAAAAAGGAAGAAAAGAATCACAAAAAGTAAATCAGTCAATCAATTATAATAATAAAATTGTTTTATATTGTTTTCTACTTGTTCCTACAGTTCTTAGCTTGCAGGCGCAGCATTACATATACAGCTGAACATGTATAACATTAATAGTCCTGTTAATATTTTAAGCATATGACCTGACTGTTTTTCACTTTCGTTGATTGTGCAGTAGTAAGATCTTGCAGATGATTGACCCTATGAGAGCGGTATGCAGTAAGCTTATGTTTCTATTGTTATTAATATATTTTTTAAGTGGACCTGTTGTTTACAGTCAAACCAAGTGAAGGGTACCCTTCAAGATTACATTTATGAATTGATTAATGGACACTTAACGGAATATTGAACCCGCTAGTTATTTCAAGAATGCAATAATGAATGATTACTG
>JAHPZR010003235.1:0-7500 GCA_019787425.1 Platygyra sinensis | reverse complement strand
GTGGTTCCTTCTTAACAACCAATTGGTCATAAAGTTATTGCTAAGGAAGGTTTGCACCCGTCATTATTTGAAAACCACACCCTCCTAACGATAAGCTTTTTTGCACAGGTTTGAATAGTCCTGCAAAAGTTTCAAAGCACGGCCATATTTAATTAGCCACGTGACCAGAATAGAAACACCGTAGCTTAAAGGGCATCTAAAGGCTAAGTTTACACGGTACGACTTTGTCGCATACGGCGAGCTTGCGACCGTCCTACGACATGAATTGTTGCTTGTAAATCAAACCTACAACTCACTTACGATTGCCGTGTAGGTCCTAAGTCATGCCGTAGGCCTGTTGTGACTGTTGTAAGATTGTTGTATGCGACAAAGTCGTACCGTGTAAATCGGCCTTTACGTCTCAAAATTTAAATCACTGTCAATAGATTTAGAACGTCTACGTGGTGAATGCTCCGTTTGGGTTTTATGGAATTGCCGGGCATTGTCATAAAAATTTTGAGGTAATAAACACTCGTATTAAGGTGATCTAGTACCTTAAAATGGATCAAAAAGTTTGTTTAACTATGGTGAGGAAAAAAGAAATAAATGGAAAAATAAATTTTTATTCAAAATGGTTGTTATGGCAACCACTTACAGCCTCTTGAGATACTGTTTTATAGTATTGACGCCAACACTTCCTGCTCTCTTACAAAACAAGATTGGACAGTTAAATAAGCAAGGTGCTTCTGTATTCTGTTTTGGGCTGTGCCATGAATTTAAGTTTTGACAGTTAACTATTATTTTCAGTGCTTTTTACAGGCTTTATTTGGAAATAACTATATTTTATACCACACCCAGTTGCCAAATCACTTCAAGAAAACCCTCGTTCACCGTCAATTCTACCAAACGGTGAACACCATTAAAATCTTGTATTAACCGGCTCGTTTTCTGATATTGGGAAACGTTCTGTTTATTGGGCGTTTTCCCTAATTCATTGTTTTCATGCTCTTCAGGAGAAACGCCGGCGAACACCTTGTTTTCCATTGCGTTTTCTTTCGTTTTCCCGAGTGGATTAATGGAATGTTTGTAGGAGGTTTCCCAAGTCTAAATGCTGACGGTTAACCCGGCCCGGAAAACTCTATGTTCACAAGCAGTTCTTTTAAATACATCGTTTTCATACGCGTTCAACGTACTTTTGCCGAGCGGGTAAGCGCAGTGTTTGTCGGAGGTTTTTCTGTTGTACACGTTGACGGTTAACACCGGGAAAACTACACGTTCACAAGAAATTTTCTCGCATCAGAAAAGTTCTACTGAACACCTCGTAGTTTTCCTGTGCGTTTTCCGTAGCTTTCATGAAGAGGTAAATGCACTTTTTGTCGGGGTTTACCGGTCTAATTACTACGTATAAGACTCTTTATGACATTGCTCCTCCATACCTCAAATTACTACTAAAAGAGCGAAAAGTGGAATACAACCTCAGAGGTACCAAAAAAATGGATTTACCAAGAGTTACCACAACTACCTATGGACTACATTCGTTCAGATATGCTGCTACCCAAGTATGGAATATGCTGCCTGATGACATCAGAACTTCTCAATCTCTTATTGCTTTTAAGCGTGCTATTCGAGATATTACTGTATAGATTATATGTGTATATAAATGTGTACATAAGCGGATTATTTTATTTATTTCATTGTATTAATTTTACTCGGAGATACTAGCTCCTTCGAGCTACTCTAAATCTGAGTTTAAATAAAGTTGTATGTATGTATGTATGTATGCCGTCTACATGTTGACGGTTAAAGGACCACACGCAACCAGTGTGCTTTGCGCGCCTTTGTGATTGTTATTATCCGGGAATTCGCGGACATTTCTCCCATGTCGACTTGTCATCACGTGCGTGAAGCGCGAGAAATCTCAAGTCAAAAACTTTATTCCACTTCACTCAGCTACAAGATGGAAGAAAACGAAGAATCTTCAGTTAATGTGACGAATGATAGCGAGGATAGTAATGCTGGTGAAGGACTAATAAACTGTTACGGGTCTCCAGTTGGTCGTATAGCGGTGTCGCATCGAAACACTGCGTTACCGGGAACTTCTCGCGAAGGTTCACGAGTGGTGACACTATGAAACCAAAACCCATTAAAATCTTGTGAATATTTTAATGGGAAAATCACAAGATTTTCATGTCATTTTAACAGGTTTTTTATGGTTTAATTCATGGGATATTTCCCATGAAAATCCCATGGAAAAAGCATTAAAAATCCCATGAAATCCCCATGAAAATGCTCTTAAAAATTCCCAATTAATGGCCCATGAAATTTTCGTTTTTAAATCAAATACATTAAAAACCCATGAAAATACCATTAAATTTTATGAGGCCATGAAATTTAATTTAATGGGATTTTCATGTTTTTGGAAAACACACCATGAAAATTATCACTAGATTTTCATGGTGTCAATTTTATGGAATTTTAATGGCATGTAAAATTCATGGCCCATGAAAAACCCCTTAACGGGGAATTTTTAATGGCCCATGAAAAATTTCTCACTACTTTAATTACCTTTTCATGGTATTTTTATGGTCCATGAAATTTGACTCCCTGTTAATTTCATGGGATAAATGATTACTGCTGCAACCCATGAAAATCCCATTAATAGTCCATTCACTCAAAACAACTAAATATCCACAGTACTTTTAATTATTCCAGTCATTTTGATAAGCATATGTCTGTATCATTACAATTTGTTCCATCATAATTTTCTAAAAACAAGTATGTTACTGCAACAAAACACAAATATGACTTGTCAACCTTAACCTTCATTGCACTTAAAAAAAATTATATCTGATTTTTGTCATGTATTCAAAGGAGGTTAGATACCAGCTGAAATATCTTGTTTCTGTTCAAGAATTATGTTATTTCCTAAATTTAAAGGTTTCTCTAATGTAACATACAATACATTTACGCTTACTAATATTTTCTTTACAGCTTTAAATTCAAAGTTGAAATGTTTGCCTTGAAGCGGCTGTGTATCTTCAGTTAGAACCAACAGATTATGATGGAAATACTGACAGTATCATCACTCGTGTTTGTAAATTGATTCTCACTTAGCTTTTCAACCATGTACACTGTAATTCTGTTTGTGCATGCATACTTCATTGAGCTTTTGTTATTGTACTTCAATAACTAGAACAAAAACACCCAGCAAAATGTGATTAAAATCAGACAATCCGTTTTGTTCAGTTTCATCACTTAAAAGGCTACATCTAAAATAAAAGCAATAGCTTATAAGAGAAACATCATTTCAGATCAAGCTGAAATGGACAAGAAGAAAGACAAAGATCAAAACTGGCTGGAGCCTCGTAATTTTGCCATGGCTGGGCAAGATCGAGTTTAGTGATCCAAGTAAATCATTGCAGTATAGATCATCAAAAGCACTTTTTAAAGGCTTAATTCAGAAGGCTCGTGATTCTTTGTACTTACAATTGTTCCTAGAGCCAAAAGATCCAGATATTGTTGCTTTTAAACTTCATTCGCTTGCTACACTGCTGTAATCGTTTGACCGTTGAAATCAACCGCGCGTTTCACAGCATTGCATTATGGGTCATAACACTCGTTCCCAGGGTCTAGCAGCATTTAAATCCAATATGGCCGCTCCTTTCTGGCATGTTTGAATTCCACGAAAGAACTCTGCTTTTTGACACGATGTAGAGACCTGCCACTAGCTGGAAAGTACTCAGATATCAGTTGGAGAGGTGCATAGTTATCTCAAGCTATTTTACTACTACAGAGTGGCAAAAATAATTGGCCTTTTATGAGAAAGAGGAAGCATAGAGTAGTCATGCAAACTGAAGTCACCGGATGTAAACAGTTGTGGCCTTCGTATCGATATTGCCGGTATTTATAATTGTGTCTTCAGGCTTATAATAGCAATCAGTGATCAGACAATAAACTATGTAATTCATAGAATCCCAAGAAATTATACAAATCACTTGTTCGATCAATCAGAGCTGGAGTATGCTTACACTGTAGGTCTGGTCACCTTTCACTAAGGAAAAGCTCACTGCACTTGAGCGTGTACAAAGACGTGCAGCTAAATTTATCCTGAAACTGACCTAAGTTATCCTGAGACTTGTCAAACTTTTACCTTTAGAATGTAGACAAAAAATATTGGTTCTTTGTTTTTTCTTTAAATGCCTGAAAGGTTATATTGATTTCAATATTTTTTCATATGTAAATTTTAAGACAGCCAAATATAACATCAGAAATAGTGAAGCAACACTGGCGAAAGATTTTTTAAACCAATGTTTTTAAGTTTTCTTTTTTTCATCATATTGTAGACCTGAGGAATTGCCTACCACTAGCCATCAGAACAATTGAACATTTCTCATCATTTAACAACTTTTACCTTAATAAATTTAATGTAAATAAGGAAAGATTTTTATAATTGATTAATGATATATTGTCATAAACTTGTATATCTTTTCATGTGTATATATGTGTTTTTTTTAATTGAGGCAGTTTAATTTTATAAGCAATCCTCATATTCTGGTTTTTCATTTTTTTATTTGCTTTGATTGTTAATTTATCTACACTGGTGGGATTTTTTTTCTTAGTGCATGACATCTTGAAGTTACCCGCCTGTCAGTCAAGGAACTATTCAAATACCATTTTATCAAAAAGGGTGTGGAGTTTTGATGACATCATTTCATGAGTACCTGTCAAAATGGGTCATTACTACTTCATGATATCTTTTTCAAACTGAGAGATATTAATGAGTTTATTTCTTTAGGAGCTATTCTTATAAGGGCTTTATGCTATCAACTTCAAATCCTAATTTAGCAGATAAAATCATTGGTGATTATTTTATGACCCATTAAATTTTATTTGGGTTCATATTCATGTACTTTTCATGGCCATGAAAACATATTTTCATGTCCCATTAAATTCATGTCTGGTTAGTTTCCAACTTCCATGGCAATTTCATGGGCCATGAAATCTAATGATACATGTTTCATGACCCATTAAATTTAACTTGGTTATTTGTGAATTTTCATGGCCATGAAAACAGATTTTCATGACCCATTAATTTCATTTTTGTATCATCACCTACTTTTCATGGCCATGAAAAAAAAATTTCATGAGCCATGAGTAATTTTCATGAAAAATTAATGGGTTTTAATGAGGCCATGAAAATTAGGAAATGCAATATTCATGGCCCTGAAAAAAGATTCATGGGTTTTTCAGAAGTATTTCATGGGATTTTTATGAACCTGCAGTTGGTAGTGTGAGTTCCATCGATTTTGGCAATATTTCTTAATAGGTATGTAATAAACATAATTTTTCCAATGATTTTGAACAGACTTGCCAGTGCAAAAACACTTGTAGCAGGAAGAGTGGGAAATTTCGTGGATGTCTTTGTCGTGATGCTGGTTTGAGGTGCGCGACGACTTGTGTATGTGGCAGTTCTGCAAAGCCGTGCAGAAACAATAAGGAATCTGTGGAATCTGTACCTGCTGCCGATTCTCCAGGCAATACTGCAACAAATCAACGCCCTAGCAGCGCTTTCGAAAGGCACCAGTTAGCCGTTGAACGCGAAAGAGAAAGTATTCAGGTAAAGTGTTTCATAATTTCAGTGTACTGGTGTAGCTATTGTCAAAGTTGTAATGAAAATTCTAATATTTTACTTATTTTCCTCCTGTCCTTGCACCAGTTTTGTAGTCAAGTCTAATAGTTTTTAATGCACCCCTTCTAATTTACGTTTTTCTACTGGAAACATTTCGTATCGCGTCTTAAATTCAATCCCGTTTTTGATATTTTATCATCTTGCTGTCGTTTATGATTTCCCCGATCTTTCCTTGTTGAATGAAAACGTTTATCCTCAAGTTATAATTCCCTTATTATAGCGACCCCCTTCATTTCATTTCTGTTCGGGTACCAGTTGTTCAAAAATCTTTTAATGCAATAAAAGTAAAATAAAAATGAATTCGTAGCAGAAGTCTAAACTATCACAACATACAAACCCCTGACCACAAAAATTGTCTGCCTTGGACTTCACACTGGAAATGCATTTCATAGATCTAAAGTACTTTTTTTCTTATCAGGTCTTCATTGGAGTGTAACTAATGTGCAAGCCTGCGAGCCGGAGCCGGAGCCGGAGCCACGAGCCTATTTTGCGAGCCACTGCATTTTTTTCGTTTTTTTTTTTTTTTCTTTTTTGAGTTTTTAATTTAACGATTAAGTCTTACTCAGTATTAAAATGCTACACTTGGCTGCAGAAACACAAGTTTTCGATTTTCTTTCGTGCGTGTAAAATTCCGCGCAAGTAGTTTTTCAGTCTGCTTCTGCTGTATCCAATGCTGTATCAAAGTTAATTTCATCGAACGGATTTTGAAGGTCAATTCATGGTTTCAGATATTAATGATATTTGAGTTTCCCTCGGCTCGCAAATTTTCGTATGTGAGGCGAAGTTTTGGTCATGGAGGATCGTTGCGTGACGACCCTAAAGACGGCTGCGAAGGAGACTACCGCAACGAAAGATTCGTAATTTACTTTTTTTGTCTCCCAGGACTCCCAGTTGTCCGTTGTTTTGTCCCTCGCGAAACCAGGCTCTTACCTTTTTTAAATAGTTCCCCTTCAAACTCGAAGGACTGGACGACTGCTTATTTCGAGCAATTCAAAAGTTTGGCGATAAAACACGTCCGCCTAGCCCGATGAAAGTCAGCAAATTAATTTACTTGGCTAAAAAAAGATCACTACTTCCCTCAAACTAATGAAGATTAGCAAAAGCTCACTCACAACTCACTTGTACTCGACAACATCTTGTTTACTTTCTCCTCCAGTGTTACAACGAGTCCTATTTTCAGCTGTATTTTCTGTGTTCTCTCGATAAAACCATTCCATTATCACTGGTGTTTCCGATTACAATGTTTATGACAACTTATAACAAAATGTCACGCTGTCACGACACTCTATTTACCTTGCTTGCAGCTACAGTACCAAAATATATCTGACAATTCAAAAGCATGCTTAATTCATAGAACTGAAAAAAAGATAGGAAACTTTCCATGGCCTGACTTGCCATGCTACAGTGCAGATGTTTGCCATTATGCCAATGTAAAGATTCCTGAAATTTCGGTCGGTTTCTTCCGACCAGCATATTTGCAGCGTATTCGGGATACCGTCTGGAGTTGGCCAAGTTATATTTGCTGCCTGTTTCATTTTTGACAAACCGGTTCATCATTGCCGTACTTCTCCTCACTTATGTTAGGAATTCGGAAAAGGAATAACCTAGTAACAGTCCGATTACTCGGTAGGCTGTTACAGGTTTTCCCCGTGGTTAGCCCCGGACATTTTCCTCCGGTGGTCGAGCCCGCATGTATAAATACCATATTAAGGCATTATGCCCATTTTTGGATTTTTTGGCGGGAATCTTTCGGGGCTCGCAAAAAAGAGGCTCGCGGCTCGCGGCTCGAGGCTCGAGGCTCGGGCTCGCAGGCTCGCAAAATAGCCTCCCCC
>JAHPZR010003234.1:0-18485 GCA_019787425.1 Platygyra sinensis | reverse complement strand
TTAGTATTAATGTGGAATATATTCGTTTCCCTTTTCTTAATATGTTATGTCTTAACCAAAGCGGCAAGGCGATATATCAATTCTCCGCTGTTTGGCTGATTTGCCAGCTGACTTGTTAATTGTCGATCTCCGAAAGGCCACCATGCTGCCGAGATGACTAACCTGCAAAGATGGTCATTTTGTTATGTCACTTCCCACGATAGATAGATGTCATCTTGCGTGTTGCTATGATATGACAGATTATGAGATCGCGCACAAAGTGAGAAGAAAGAAGACCTTGAACGCTCGAAATTTACTTTAAGAACGACTTTGGTCTGGCCGAATAAAGAACGAGCATAGAATATTCCGCGAGAATGCTAATGTTCATGAAAGATGACCGTGGAAAGGCGACTGCGTGACACTTGATAAGTGTTTAGGAGGCATGTTGTCACGAATCAGACTTGTTCGTAGTCTGCATTTTGTACTCAGTCTGCAGTCTAAATTTTTTACCTAGTCTGCATTTTGAACCCGGTCTGCAGTCTGCATTTTGCACTGAGCGGTTTATAAACCTAACTCACCCATATGATTCGTTCAAGTTACAACACAACCACAGGTCCCCAAGCTCTCTGGGCACCGTCAACATGACATTGCGTAACAGCGTTATTATAAGAGTTTGTATGAGGAATATAACAATCGTACAGAATAGTTCAAACTAAGGGGAAAGATAATAACGACGTACCTTTTTCGCTGTGTGTACAACTTGTGTTTTTATGGCGTTTGGGGGCGTTTCAGAGCGATTCTAGCGAGATTTACACCTAGCTTAGCTTCCCTGTATAAATAGTCCGTCGTGCGTGACGCACTTAGTTTGCCGTGCGTGACACAAAGGCGTCACTCACGACGCACAAATATTATTATTGGTAGCGAAAGAGGGACAGCGAGCCTGGGGGACCTGTGGACAAACAAGCACTGGAACAAACGAAATCATGTGACTATCTTGTGACGATTTTTAGTCGAGTCAAGGTTGTACAGCTATGGTCGTAATACGAATTTTTCTTCTTGTGGGCCTGTTGCAAGGAACATGGGCACTGGTTTATGTTAATCCAAACATGAAATCATTCTCATATGCCATAAAGAATGGTTTTATACACGCAAACGTAGAGAAAACGCTCTACGAACACGACAGTGGGCAACCAGGTGTGATTACGGAGCAGTGGTTTACCGGCACACGCGCGATGAATCAAGATACAAGAATAAGAATCTACATCGACGGTGAAATGGAGGCAAGTTTGGATTTTAATCTCTTCCTCGCTCATGGATTAGGATTCCCCGAGAGAGATGACCTGGGAAACATTCCATGGGGGACACGACGAATCGCTCATTCGGCTGATGGTGGAATCTACAACACTATTCGCATACCGTTTAGTAAATCATTCCGAGTGACTGCAACCGACCCCGATTCTAGTTCCTTTTGGTATATCATCCGAGGGGTGGAGAATTATCCTGTGGTGTTGGGTGATCTTATTCTGCCGCCACATACAAAACTCAGGCTCTATAAGAACGAGGACGTGTACATGAAATCAATGGAGTTCCTTCGTTTGGCACAAGTCAAAAACTCTGCAGGCGCATTGTTCATGGTGACACTAGTTGCCAATAGTTCTAATCTTGTTTTTCTAGAGGGCTGCATGCGATCGTACATCGACGAAAGTAACAGAACAACTTGGCTATCCTCTGGCACTGAAGACTTTTTCTTGTCTGCATATTACTTCGATAAAGGACTTTACCATCTCGATAATGCTGGCTTGACTTATTTAGACAAGAACGGATCCGGACTTGTGAGCGCTTACAAGTTTTTCGAAAACGATCCATTGCTGTTTACAAAATCCTTCGAGCTCTGGTGGAGGTGCAGTGATAGGGACTTCAGCAAAGACAAACTTCATGGCTGTCCAAACACATGGCCCGATCCCACCCCTCCTGAGTTTTATAAATCTGCGAGCCAGCGAGCCATGCGAGGCAAGGGGCGAGTCCTGCGAGTCCTGCGAGTCCTGCGAGTCCTGCGAGTCATGCGAGTCCTGCGAGTCATGCGAGTCATGCGAGTCATGCGAGTCATGAGAGTCATGAGAGTCATGCGAGTCATGCGAGTCATGCGAGTCATGCGAGTCATGCGAGTCATGCGAGTCATGCGAGTCATGCGAGTCATGCGAGTCATGCGAGTCATGCGAGTCATGCGAGTCATGAGAGTCATGAGAGTCATGCGAGTCATGCGAGTCCTGCGAGTCATGCGAGTCATGCGAGTCCTGCGAGTCATGCGAGTCACGCGAGTCATGCGAGTCATGCGAGCCACTGTCAAAATATTAATAATTTTTATTTACAGCTGTACAGCACTAAGAAAGTGCCAACTGATAGAGTTTTGATGAATCTGATTTTTTAAAGAGAGAACCTGTTAAAATTTAACCCGCCTAGCAGCCGTTCCTTTCCTTTATTAGAGATCGATCAAGCGAGAAAAGGAGGAGGGCGCCTGGGGTGAGCAAAACACTGGGGAGACTGGTAGGGATTGGGTGAGTGACAAGGGGGAGGGGGTGGGGCGCCTCACCCTTAATTACTCTTTCGCACTCTCTCGCAGTCTTCATCCCGTTCGAAAGCGATTGAAAAAGGATAGGAAACGGCTGCTACGCAGTCTAGTTAAAATTACGCAATTTACTCACCATTCTTGACGCCAATATACGGAGTTGCACCGGAAGTACTGTTCTCTTTTCTCTTGAATGATTTTCCACGTGGATATCAATGAATGACAGGTGTCAATTGATACCATTCAAGTGCCCATTTTAGTAGTGGTGGGGCGGTAGAACCGCACGTTTCTCTCAGAGGTCTTGAACTTTAATAAATTTTTGTCGCATTTGTTTTGTTTTTGCGGATCCTGAGCGATTTAAATAGATAATATATTCTCTAAATAACAAAAATATGAAACAAAGAAAAACTTCGTGTAACTCAGGACAGCCATTACAATGACGCAAGACTTCGCACGATGTACACATGTTTAGAGTATTTTTCATTTTTGCGCATAACTAGGAGAGTACATATATACAACGTTTGGATGCAGGGAACCACACAACGAAAAATTAAACTGCTTGGCTTGTTACTGCCGGATCTCTTGATCAAGAAATGCTCGTACCAGTGGTCACTCAGTCAAAATGAACGCCGAAATGAACATTGACTGTTTACCTTATTTTTAGTATTGTATACATTTATCTACATTTGTAACCTTATATATCACTGTTCATGTTACTTTTATTAGTTAAACATTAACTGTCATTGTATATCACCTATATTCAAATTTTAGAGCCGTTATTTTTCCTGTATTAAGTACTGGCCCTGAAGAAGACTAGCTCTGCTAGTTGAAATATAGGCCAATAAATTTTGCCCTTCTGCTGTAGTACCAGAATTGCAATCAATTTGGTTTTATAGGAGAGTACCCTGGGAGCAAGGTTGTACCGTTTACACTCGTCCCCAGGATCATCTCCGCTTTCAAGATGGCGGGAGAACGATTTATAGCGATAATTTAGTGATAGTCAGCTGCGAAATGATCGATATTAAACCTCCCGGACCCTGAAACAATCGACGATAATAAATACTAGCCTGCGAACAGGCTCCCAGCGAGGTCGGAAAAAAAAAATTCGGCTAGCGAGTGGTAGTCGGAGCGTCGTGACTCCGCGAGCGAAGCGAGTGGAATGCGGGGGAGCCTGTAGACATTGTTTTTCGATGTACCGTTCCGCCCCTTGGTGATTAGCCTGTTACATATCTGTCAAGGAGGTAATTAAACCTGTCAAAATTGATGGGTTACCACGCGCTGATGAATCGGCTTTTTATAACAATCTACCGTAATTGATGTAGACGCGGCAGCAATTGAATTAGGCTCTTCCCGAAACCAGTCTGTAGAATTCCGAAAACATCGCGCTTCTACGCCACAGTTTCCAGGCATAGCTTCTGCTCACGTTTCAAACAAGAGATATGACGAAAATGTTGTAAAGAATTGTTCAAAGCTGCTTCAAATTCGTCGTAAGTGAACTGTGCATTGCACACGGAAGCCGTTGTTGACGGTCTCGGCAAGAATAATGCTAATTTACAAGCAGTGGTCAAGATCTGTCAATTATTTATCTCAGAGCTGTCAACAGTCATCGATTCAACCAATCAGATCTTGATACCAGGAGCTGGTATCATGGAACGGCGGCATCAATGGAATGTCTACAGGCTCCCCTGCGCACTCCCTCCTCACCAGACCGCTCTCGGCTCGTCCCGCTCACCCTAGACTTCACTCGGCTATCTCGCCCTAAACCCAACCGAACCGGGAGCCTGTTCGCAGGCTAAAAAAATACTCGCAAGAATGGCTCGCATGACTCACATGGCTCGCATGACTCGCATGGCTCGCACCGTGGCTCGCATGGCTCGCTGGCTCGCAGATTTTGCAGACCCACCCCTCCTAGAAGTGAGCAGTTTTTCACCAAATATTCTTCGATGAAAGAAAAAATATACAGCAAAGAAGAGCCTTCTCTCAAGGGAAAACCATCCAAGTTTGCTGGCAAAGAAGGGTTTTTCACCAATGACAGTATTACACTTAAGGAGAAAATCGCAATGACTGGAAACTCCTTTCTATTTGACAGCGGAATTTTGCAGCCTACCACTGTGACCACATACACATGGGTGTATGAATGGTGAAGATCTGCGTGGCTGCATTAGGCGAACAAAAATTCAGATAGACCTTTGTAACTTGTACATTATGTTTCCATAATGTAGATCATGTGTCAATACTAAAGAGATTATTGTCGTTGAAAACTGTTCACAATCACGCTGGCATGCACTTGTTTCAATAACCGAGACAAAATCTCAAATCACCTGAACATTGTCACAATATCTACAGTGAGAAAACAATTGAAATGTACAAGTGAAAGAGGTCTCACAGTGATTGGTTTTGGTCAAACATGTAAATTAACATATTATTGTAATGTGACTGCACTGCTGCAATGTCATCAAGTTTATTCAGGCTGAAGGGGGGAGGGGGGGGGGGGTGGGTTAGTAAAGTAAGTAAAGTAGCTCATTCAGCTCTAAGTCTGGTCTCCATAGAAGCCCTGTATCTTAAAAAATTAATTACATCAAGAATTTTCATGAACTATTACATTTAAAAGGCCTAATAAAAAACAATAACAGAATGTGTAATTCCAGAAAATATCCATACCTCCCCCACGGAAGACCCCTTGGCTGTGCAATGAGTGAGGTCATATTAGAGGCCTGGTTGTGTTGGGATGAACTGTTTTCGGTTGGTTGTTTTTTACTTTGAGTTTTTTTGGGAGAAAATCTGTTTTTTCAACCTGCTCAAAAATATGTTGAAATGATTGAAGATGATGGGTAGCGTCTGCTGTTGATCTCAAATGTTGAGATATCTTGAGTTGACTGCTAATAAGATGCATAAACCGGATCAATATCAGTATCTGGGCAACTGCGCACCTACCCCTCCCCTAATCCAACATGTTATAATAAGTTAATAAGTCAGTGTTACTGTTGTGTTAGGGGAGGGGTAGGCGTGCAGTTGCCCAGATACTGATATTGATCCCATAAACCTCATATAGGACACAAATCCATATTACTAATTACTTATCATATTTTACATTGTTCTTACAACAAAGAAGGAAATTGAAATTGCCAAATCTTTCAGTGAAAAGTAAGTTACCCAATGAAAAATATCTGTGCTAGGTTAGTTCTAGCTTTGAGTGGAGAGGAACTAGGAGTGTTCCATTGACTGACAAACACTTAGTTGTTCTCTATCTTGTTCTGTCAATTTTTTTTTTATTGGTTATTACAGCAGTTGTGGATACATCTGTCTGTCTAAAGGCTAGGTCCAACTAGGACTCGAGAAATGCTTTGGTCCATTTCCTGTTTTTTTTTGTTTTCCTTTTATATTCCCTTATTTGACTTTATTAATGCAGTAGATTATTATTATATTTCAAATGTTTCCAGAAGAATGTGTTTATTTTGAAAACATTTGTTTTGGTAACCATAATTGAATAATCGTTTTAAAATTGAATGGTACTAAAGTATTTGGAAGTATATAAGGGATTTAGAACATGCTTTTTACATGAAGATAGTTTTCATTTCTTTTGATAGCTAGAAGTTTTGTAACAATAATTTTTATGGTATATTGTACCAAAGAATGTAAAATTGCATTTTGTATTAAATGTATTGCATGTTAGTAGAGTTCACAGAGTTTGCGCACTTTTTTAGCCTCCTACACAGACATCCTCTTGGCTTGTCATGTAATCTTTCCTCTCTCACGGCTGTATGATATTAAGCAAAAGAATGTCTGCACAGGAGGCTATGCTGTTTTGGGATTTTCAAAATTCCATGACTTTCTATGACCCAGTCTAGTTTTCCATGAGCTACACAGACCCTGTAATCAATTGGAGTAGTCAATAACTCCCTAATATCTCTAGCAACACAAGAGCGTGACACTTTTTTTCTGATTCTCTAACCAGGTTTTGACTCATCCTTTGTTCAACCCTGAACAAAAACAGGACAAACTGGAGTTTATTTGTTAAGCAATAAAATATTCAACAACATATCATAGCTATATTAACAATGACATTAATTTAGTGTTGATTATTCTGCATCACAGACAATATTAAAACTACAAATACTAATAATTTTTCTCTTATCTCTCCTATGGCACTGGGAGAAAATGCTTAGTGACTTTGTCATTTGTTTTGGTCACTTTGCATAATTAGAGCCAATTTGTCAAAACCAAATGCACTAAAATGGGGTGAATATTCCCATGCAGTATACCAAACAGAGCAAGGGATGAAAAGAATACAAAACATTTCCCTCAGATTTTGGCTCATCCTCGATGTAAATACCTGTGATACTCAACAGTGACGTAAAACAAAGAAAACAAAGAACTCAACATAATGAGCTAGGTAAACCAACATTTTCATATTTTTATCCATCCAGTGCCCAGAATTTTTCCCTTCATTATTTTCTTTTTTCATGTCACATGGGCTAGGTTGTTCTACAACTTATTGCCCTCTATGAGGGTGTCAATGGGGTTATTTAGCGTATAAAGACTTTTTTTGGCTATCGTGGCCATATAAACAAAATATTAACTGACTAATGTGTAAATGAAGATCGAGTCTTAAGCCTATTCGGTACTTCCATGTAGGAGGATCGACTTTAATAATGACCAAAGGATGCGGACTTTCTCAGATACGCAAATACTGGTAGCAAAATGTTTGAGGGAAAAAATGTGAATGTTAGTTTACTTTAACCTCGTCTAACACTTCTGGAGACTTTTTGTACCCTCTATTCCGGTATGAATCCTGTTGGAGATTGCGTGACTTCCCTTATTCCTTCATTCGGTCTCATTTCGTGACATGCTCCAAGCCTACGCTCTACCTGCGGTGTTTTAGATACCAGTTCCAGGCATACTTTGCAAAAGGAGACCATCTGCAGCTCATTAAAGTCATAAAATCATACGCAGGAATTGACTAATCTCTTTTGTTGCATTTTACTGACTAAATCCATTTTTTTTCTAACAGCTTACTGACTAGAGCCATACCCTATTGACATCCTCCTTTCTTGTGCCAAATTTGGCTCCATTTTTCCACATGACCAAATGCACCCCAAAAAAATACACTTTGGGCGTTTTTGCTTGTGTATACAAGGGACGATACATATTGAGAGGAAGTGACCCGGCCTTAAACTTTGTTGTCTCCTGACGGAAGCCACGCTGACGGAAGGCCCCTCCATTGTCACAAGCCCATTCTCTCATCTGGTCTTTCTGTCTCTAATCAGTAAGCTTTCTCTTTGCCTTAAGGTGGCTCATTCTTAAAGCATGAAGAGGCGTTGCGTTTCGTTGTTCGACAACAGAAGAGTACGATGAGCCTGTACGTAAGAAATAATCCTGTCAACAGCCCAAGAAACAACTATCTTTATGCTTTCATAAACAATATTCGCCAAGTAGGGAGCGTACAGCAAAGCCCATGAGGCGAAGCTGAGTGGGCTAGTGACCCGTGGCCCTTGAGGGCGAGGGGTCTAATTGTTTTAGTATCACCCAACTAGTCGAACAGAAAAGGCAATAGTAAAGTTAGCGAATGATAATGTTTTACTCATTTATCGGTATCACTGAGCAAAACTGGCCTTTTTACACGGAACTTGCCCTTTAATAAGTATTACACGATAAAATTGAGGTTTTACTTGATTTCAGGATGTATATACACCGATAAAATAAAACTGTACTTTATACCATGAAGAAATTCTCTTTGGAAAGTGAAACCTCCAAAGTCTCGCTGGGGTATTTTCCCGCGCTATATTTCATTATTTTTGTCCACGCAAGTGACATCTGTTAAAATTTCCAGTCTCGTCTTGGAAAGCTAAATTTTACAACAACGCGGAGTTCCCCCCCTGCCCCTTAATTATTAATTTCTTTGGAAACGAATCTTACTGCTTTAAATTTGACAGACAGGAAAATAAATTCCACCAAAGGCTTCCTCTCCGTAATGCCAAGATATCTCTCTCTTCCGTGTAAAGTTCACATTTGTCGTTTTTTTTTTTAATTTTTATTCTTTTTGAAGCTCACTTTTATTCGAAGTGTAGAATACGGGAAAAGAGAGAGGACAAGCGTGGCATGTAAACGTGAAGTAATAAAGCTCTGAAAAAATCAAAACACCTTTATTTAAAGAATCGAAAACCTATAATTACATGTCCATCTATTTGCAATGAAAGAAGATAACAATGCAATGAAAGCAGAGTCTCCTAAGCAACCGTTTTAAGAATGTCAAGGGGGAGCGTTGCGTGACATCTCTTATACAGAGCTGCTGAGGAGACTACGTCATATAAGATATCGCAACGAATTAGGTACTTTCCATTACGTGGAAAAACTTTTTTTAACCCTTTATATCTTTTTTTTTATATAGTACTCATGGTAACAAAATTTGTCCTGGTCTCCTTTAAAGCCTTTGAGTTGGTCACGCAACTCTCCTCGCCAGTAACGGTACGAAGTGTGTCATATTAATAAAAACAACATCACTGGCGGTTAGGGTTACAATAAGATACGACTTTTGATTGGTGTAGTGGGCGAATTTTGTCGTCATACTCAGGCAATATTTTAGCGAAGTCGTCATTGGCTAAGACGCGCAAACGAACGTGATTCAGGTTCAAAACGCTGCCATTGGGAAGCTGACCCTTGCGTGACCTAAAAATATCGGCTTCCAAAGAGTCTAGAATTGTCCCACTGTGGAATTTTTGGGTAAACTTAGTTATACGTAACGACCCTCTTTCAAATCGCGGAAGGGTTTGACCTGGTTATATTAAGCCTGTCATAACACTTTCGGTTTCAGGCGAATTCAGATTAGTCTAAAATTCTGGTTCTAATATAACCGCCGTACAGTTTTTATCTCTCCAATCCCAACTATCTATATACAAACAAAAAACTACTTCAGCTATAAGCTACTATAAACCCTGGTGCACGTTTTTTTTTTGTTTCATTGATATAATCACTCATGCAACAAAGCGTCGTAAGTTTGAACTCTAGGTACACTTAAAAAGGCTAATTGAATAATTTATTGCACTGAAAACAATGTTTTTCAAAACAAACTTAAAAGAGAACTTTAAAAGAGGCTTCACAGCTTTCGGTTGAAATGTCTAGAAGATAATAAAGTGATTTCACTTAAAATTAGCCACGCAGCGACTACCATATTTAACATTTGGTTTGTCAGGTCATTGCTAGCTTGATGCGTGCCTGGAGCTCTCCATTGCTGAGCTCATCACTTCCTGAAACAAAAAGAAAGAAAGAAAGAAAGAGATAAGCCAAGTTATAAATCATTTTTCTAGTAAACCAATTCCCTGTAGATTGACGCAGTTTGGCCCCACGTTCCCTATGCAGGTTTGCTTGCAGTCCATTCCTGGGCTAAAAGGATGTATTTGTACTTACGTTTATTTCCAAAGTCAAACATCACCTAGTAAGAAGTTTCATTGTCCTCCATTGTTGAGGTCACTGCCATCACTCTCTGGAACAAAAAAATAAAACATTAAAAAAGACAAGTTAAAAATCATTTTTTTTGCAGGACAATTTCCTTTTATTTATGCTTTAGACTGATATTAACACAGTTTGGCGCCAGTTCCCCATCCAGATTACCTTGCAGACCATTCCCGCGCTAAAGTGAAATGTTTTTACTTACTTTTATTTCCAAAGTCAAATGTCACGTTATCTCCAATCAGCATAAACGGCGCCCACTCGGAAACCTTGGAAAAGCCGTTACCTCTCATCCACTTCATGGCCTGGTAAAGAGATTCACTGGCACTCACCCCACGATAAAGATGCTCGTAGAAACGACTCATAAACTGCTCAGTTGCCTCGTCTTCAAGAGCCCACAGTGACACCAACACTGAGCGTGCACCGGATCCTAAGAACGCCCGAGCCATTCCGACAACTCCTTCAACTTTAATCTGTCCTCGACCACTGTGGCAACAGCTAAGTACAACAAGTTTGGCTCGAAGTTGAACTTGCGAAATGTCACTCACCGTTAATAAGCAGTCGGTTTCACGTGGAAGTCGACTACCAGTTCTAACAGGCACAAGGATAATCTCTCCTTTTTCCTCATTGCCATGCGCAGCGAAGTGTATCAGGCTCACTGAATTTATTCTTTCAAGTACCGCCTGCTTAGTTGCGTGCAGTCCTATCAAAGGCTGAACACCCAGCAGTCGTCCAACCATTTCTGCTTCCTTTCTTGCAGAGGGCAATGGTGGAATGGTTTTTCGGCGACCCTTCCAAACCACTTCACCAACGTCAGGATCACCCACTATCAGAGCTCCAGTCTGACTGTGGTAGTCTGCAGGACTGTCCTGAATGCATTTGAGAGTCGTCAACGAAGGAACAATGCGAATCCTGAAAGTCTCTGATAGGTACTTTCCCCTGTCATCAAGTAAGGCTGGAAATGGAACACGGTACAGGTGGCGATCAGGAACAATGATGATCTCAGACCCCTTGAGTAACTTGGCCACAGGAGCGATGATCATTTTGTAGAACAAAGTTAGATTTGGTCTGGGATCAACTTCACGTCCCCGTTGTCGTAAAGCGGCGAGGTTGTCTTCCTCAGAGGAATCTGGTGTCTGTTCAATGCTATTGAAAGATCGGTCTTCGCAAAGCTCCGGGGGTAAAATACCAAAGCTGCGGAAGCTTTCAGCCACTTTATTAAAAAAAGTATCCAAATTTTTAGCGTGTCTAGCAAGCAGTGTCTTTTTCTCCACAGTGCTTTCTTTGAATTCAACGACTCCACTTTGTTTCAGAATCCACAATAGTACATTTTGAGCGTCATATGAAATGTACAAACAGGTAGAGTCACTTTCTAGGTTGGCGACATTTTCAATGCCAGTCCATGATTGTGGGTCAGCAGAGATTTGCCTTTCCACAGAGTACTGAGCTGCCATCAAGTCTGATAGGGCCCTTGCCCGTCCAAGCTCTTCAACATAAAGAGCTTTCCTAGGATTCCCAGCGGAACAAAACAATAACTGAGTGTTTTGTAGGGAGAGTTGTACTGATCTGAATAAAGTACCTTGAAATCATCATTGTCTTTGAGAAAGCCTCGGCATTCTTCGCATTTTTCAATAGCTTGAAACAAATGAGGGAAACGCTTCCTGTTTCTTGCCCTGTCTTATCTTTGCCTTTGCAATGTTCTCATATGACGAAATCCCCACCTCAAAGTCTTTAACTCCCTCCTTAACTATTGAAAGTGCTTTCTCGAGGTATTCTTCAGCCTTAACATATTCATCGAGATTTGTACACAGATTTCCTAATAGAGGGTAAATAGCTGCTTCACTTATTCTGTCACCAATTTCCACGCTGATAGAAAGTGCTTTTTCATAATATTGTTTGGCCTTGACATAATCAAGCAGACGAACAGACAGATGTCCTAGAAAAACTAAACATGCTGTTTCGCATGCTCTTTCACCAGTTTCAGTTGCAATGAGAAGTGCTTCCGTGAAATGTTTGTTAGCAGCAGCATATTTTATACAGAGAGAAAGTAGCAACTTTCCTAAATTGAGCCGAAAATATGCTTCTTGTGCTCTGTCGCCAATTTTAATTGCGATCGCAAGTGCTTTCTCAAATATTCATTTGCTTTGACATAGTCACCAAGAGATCTAAACACAGTTCCCAGGTTTCCATATTGTCTTCCTTCTCCTTTTCTGTCTCCAATTTCAGTTGCGATCGCAAGTGCTTTCTCATGATATTCTTTTGCTTTGACATAGTCACCAAGAGATATAAACACAGATCCCAGGTTTCCATAACCTGCTCCTTCTCCTTCTCTGTCTCCAATTTCAATTGCGATCGCAAGTGCTTTCTCATGATATTCATTTGCTTTGATATAGTCACCAAGATATATAAACACAGTTCCCAGGTTTCCATAATGTGCTCCTTCTTTTTTTCTGTCTCCAATTTCAATTGCGATCGCAAGTGCTTTCTCAACATATTTTTTTGCTTTGATATAGTCACCAAGAGATATAAACAGAGATCCCAGGTTTCCATAATGTGCTCCTTCTCCTTGTCTGTCTCCAATTTCAATTGCCATCTCAAGTGCTTTCTCAAGATATTCAATTGCTTTGACATAGTCACCAAGAGATCTAAACACAGTTCCCAGGTTTCCATAATGTGCTCCTTCTCCTTTTCTGTCTCCAATTTCAATTGCGATCGCAAGTGCTTTCTCGTGATATTCTTTTGCTTTGACATAGTCACCAAGAGATATAAACACAGTTCCCAGGTTTCCATAATGTGCTCCTTCTCCTTCTCTGTCTCCAATTTCAATTGCGATCGCAAGTGCTTTCTCAAGATATTCTTTTGCTTTGACATAGTCACCAAGAGATCTAAACACAGTTCCCAGGTTTCCATAACGTGCTCCTTCTCCTTTTCTGTCTCCAATTTCAATTGCGATCGCAAGTGCTTTCTCATGATATTCTTTTGCTTTGACATAGTCACCAAGAGATGAAAACACAGTTCCCAGGTTTCCATAACGTGCTCCTTCTCCTTCTCTGTCACCAATTTCAATTGCGATCGCAAGTGCTTTCTCAAGATATTCTTTTGCTTTGACATAGTCACCAAGAGATCTAAACACAGTTCCCAGGTTTCCATAATGTGCTCCTTCTCCTTGTCTGTCACCAATTTCAATTGCCGATCGCAAGTGCTTTCTCAACATATCCTATAGATTTGGTAAATTCACTGAGAAAGTAAAGCACAGTTCCTAGCTCTGCACAAGCGTGTGCTTCATATTCCCTGTTTCCTGTTTTGTTCATGATACTGATCACGATCTCATAAAGTTCTTTTGCCTCAACATACTTATTTTGAGCCTTACATATTGTTGCCAAATTTATGCAAAGTATCCCTTCTTGGACTGTTTTTTGACACTCGCGTTTAATGGCGAGAAGTTTTCTACCGTATGCTATTGCATTCGTGTAATCACGGATATGATGGTAGGCCGCGAATAGGACTTTACAAATTGCTTCGTAAAGAAATGTTGCAAACTGGTTTTCTTTATCCAGTGCTTCATTATTTAGTAAAACCAAGCTTTCTTTGCATAACTCGATTGCTTTTTGAGCACGACCAGTCATATAAAGGAACGTGGCAACAACGACGCCGATATAGATTGCTTGTATAATTTCTTCAAAGTCATTCATGACGCACTCTTCTGTAAGTCTTGTAAAAAAATTATTCTTATCAGAATAAAACAAAGCTTAAGCATCAATGTCGGGTGTATATTTTCATGAATACGAATAACAAAAGATCCATTCATATTTACATACCCCCAAAAAGTTATTTCCCTTTCATGTATTTAATCTGTGTGATTTGAAAAAAGCTTAACATCACTGGACACTGATTTACAAAATTTGCAAATACTTAGCGCAGTAGCGTTACATTAATAATATTTGTACCACGCGAATGATTCATAGCTCGTCGATATGAAGAGAGGTAGGTAGAAAATCACTGCATGAGTTGAAATAACTGATTATTAAAGAAATGATCCTCAGGGCAGACATGTTTACGCAAATGTTAGCCATAAGAAGAGACATGACCTGCTTGCCTTTGATGACTTGCTAGAAGTTAAAATAATATCGAACAGAGCGACATAGAAGTGATCCAAAAAAGTTACTAAAACCGAGCGAAAATACTTCCAATTAGTATTCAGAATCGAGCTGCAAATATAAGTCTGAAGCGAGGGACAGGTCTGGACGAGGTTTAAATTAGTAGCTGAAAATTGATAAAAAAAAACTTTGACTGTCAGCTGAGAAATAACGCGATTTCGAATTAATAGCTAAGATCTGTGATCTGCCAAATTCACTAATGGTCGAGAAATGGGCTGAAATTTAAACCAATAGCCGAGAAATCGCCCGAAATGTGACTAATAACTGAAATTCCTGCACTCTCATCCAGACCTGCTAAATACAGATGAAGAAAATACATATCAGTTGTACTTACCACGCCAACATAGAAACGAAATTCAGAAGCTGATTCAAAAGCTCGTATTCCTTGCATGGAGATAATAACACACAGAGAAGTTCATTTTATTCTGTTCGTTTAATTTGGAAACTGAAAAGACCGGAAATCCGTGAATCTCAAGGTCAGCCGTTCCTCTGAGAAATTAGAAAATGGCATTTTCTAGGTACATTTCATTTCATTTGTTTTAGGAGAAGAATTAAAAACAATGTGTTTTCACTTTCCCCAGAACAATGAAGCTCTAAAAATCCACCTTTATAGCATATTTTATCTATATTATTTTTTCGGGATCAGAAAACACGAGTTTCCGTGCCCGTTATTAAATCGAAGGCGCCGCTTGTGAACATGATTTAGCGACTGTCATGCAGAGAAGGCAAACATATTTAGCCCGGTTTCAATCAATTTCAAATGAAGCTGAACAAATTTTTATCTCTCTTTAGAAGAAAACAAGGATAAAATTAAAATATTATGGTATATACGATGGGGCTGAAGTCAAAAGCGGAACTGCAATTGTCACGAGGAATATTTAAGGCGAATATACGTCGAAAATAAAATAACAGCATATGAGAAAGTGTTGTTAAAAAAAGAAGCTACAGTATGCAAAAAGTCACGAGGGCATTTTTAGAAATTTACGGTGGCAAGGAGAGGGAAGGAGATTTCAGAAGATTTTAAATTTCTTTTCTGCTACAGAATTGCTAAACTAATTAAAAAAAAGAACACTACATGATATAATGATCTTAGTAACAACACCGCAAGAACATCAAGTAGGTTGAAAGGGATTACATGTTCCTCTAATGAGTCAGGCTTGCACAAAAGGTGGATTTTCTTATAAAATTAATACATCCTCATCTTCGAATCAAGAGAAAAAAATATACCAAGAATAGCTAAGGCTGGCGTGTTTCAGTGAATGTTTTGGTTTCGAAACAATATCATTTCTGCTTTTGGTTAGCCTGCGTATGTTTGAAGGAATAGGGGGAAGGGGTGGGGCAGTGTTGGGTGGGTGGGTGGTGGGGGAGAGTGTCAATGTGGGAGAAAAAGACTGGATGAAAAAACAGTATGAATGACCGATAATGAAATTGAAACTGTTCTTAGGTTTTCCTACCTACATCTGTACGATCCTGCGTCGCGCTCTTCCATATTTCTTGCCACTACTATACATAGTACAAAACCAAAAGTGTTCACTTTGTTATATACAATGATAGCTTTTATTTTTACGGGGTTTAAAATTAAAAACAGCGTCCAAATGGCCTTTGAAATTCTCGTGAGTACGTTTTCAGGGGCGCGTTCAAAAGCTGAGAACAGAGCTTCGTGTTGAAAATGTCAGTGCGGGAGAAACCGACCTGGTGAAAAGAAAGAATGAACGACAGATGATGAAACTGAAAATACTGTTCTTGGGGTTTCCTGCCTACACCTGTATAGCGCTCTTTCATATTTCTTGCCACTGCTATAAATAGTACTAAACAAAAAAGTGTTCACTTTCTTACATATACAATGTTAGCTTTTTCAGATTAAATTAACAACATCGTCCAAAGACGGTTGTTACAATTTTCTTGATTACGTTTTCAGGCGAATCACGTGAATCATATTTAAAAACTGAGAAAAGCAAAGAGCTGCGGGCCGAAAAAAATCATATTAAAAAACAAACAAAACACGAGTAACAACGGTAAGCGAATGTTATCGGCTGTCATTATCGTTTCCTTATAGCCAGTCCTCGTTTTGCAGCAAGTTACTGTAATAGAATAATCAAAACGATGACGTTCAGTGGATGAGTTATGGTGGGTTCGGCTTTCATTAACTTGCAGTGATATACACGAAAGTAATGAAAATATCTCAAACCCACGCGAAGACATAAGGATATTAGACAGAAATTACTTGGGTTGGCTGAAACGTTCTGTTGAACGACAAAAAAGATTTAATGGTTCTACAGCTTGTTGTATTTTTGGACAGAAAACTCGTTACAATCTGTTCACTGTAAACGTACACATGGGTCACATTTAGAGAGAAAGTCATACTTTGGAAAATGAGTCACACTTAAAAAAATGGGTCACACTTGGAAAATTGTGTCACACTTGAAAAAATGGGTCACACTTGGAAAAATAATTCAGACTTAAAAAGTGGGTCACCTTGGGAAAATGGGTCACATTTAGAAATGTTGGTCATACTTTGAATAAATTGGGTCACACTTGGAAAAATGGTTCACACTTAGATAATTGGGCCACAATTAAGAAAATGGGTCACAGCTAGTTATATAAGTTGGTCACTCTTGGAAAAATAGATCACACTTGGGAAAATGGGGAACACTTCAAAAAATGGTCACACTTGGAAGAATGGTTTTAACTTAGAAAAGTAGGTCAAACTTGACACAATGAGTCTTACAAAAGTGGTTCACTCCTGGCGAAATGGTTCACACTCAGAAAAATTGAGCACAATTGGAAAATAGGTCACACTTCTTAAAATGGGTCAAATTTGAAAATATGGGTCACACTTGGAAAATATGGGTCAGACTTAAAAAAGAGGTCAAACCTGGATGGAAATGCGTCGCACTTGGAAAATAATTCACCCCGTGAAAAAATAGATCACGCCATAAAAAAAAAAAAAAAGTCACACTTAGAAAATGAGTCACACTTGAGAAAATGAGTCATATTTAAAATATGGGTCACACTTAGGAAAGTGGATCACGCTTGAAAAAAAGTTTCGCACCTGGGAAAATCGGTTACATGTAAAAGAATGGGACACACTTTGGAAAAAGGGCCACATGTGGATGGATGACATGGAAAAATGCCTGAGAATTGGAATAATGGTTCAAACTTCGCAAAACGGGTCACAGTTGGAAATATGGGTTACACGTGGAAAAATGGGCCACACGGTCAAGTGTGACCAGGAATGTCAATCGACTGTTTACCTGTGATAACATTATCCCAAACAAAGCTTTCTGACAAGATTATGGTACTGGTCGAGTGTTTTCCTAGCTTCTTGATAAAAGATCAGGCGCGTCAAAGAAAAGGAACAGAAGAGACGATATTGGTATTCTCGGTATTGGACTGGAACTAGCCTGAAATAGAGGCTCGTGCGGGGGAATATCATTAATTAAAAAGAGATAAATGTCATTTGCATTTGAAAAGACTCCCAAAATTAGCCTCCATTTCAAGATAGTTCCAGTCCTACTCTTGGTTTTCAAGTCCTACACTTGGTTTTCAAGTAACGTCATCAGTTAAAACTTGATATTGTAGTTTAGAGCAAAAAGATCCCATGATAGATTGTTATTAACCGGCAAGAGATGGGTTGTTAGGTATACAATGTATCCTTGATCACAGCGCTCCATTGTCCGTATAAATTTTCAAGACTACTTCCACGTAATTTATAACCGTACCGTTGCCGGACCAAAATCTGATCGGTCCAAAAAACACATGAAAATTTGCTATTTAATGGCAAGTCTTTTCCGTTACATCTAGCTTCAGAGTCTCTAAAATCATAACTTAGAAGAAGAAAGGTATTAATCGAAATTAAACAGCTGATTTTTACCGCCACGCTTTGTTGAAACTTTAACCGGAAGTGGCCAGGTTAGTCATCTTCTTGTAAGATTTTTCTCGGTAAAAAAGCCTCAACCTTAGTATTTTTTCTTGATATTACTAAACCAAGGGCTGAACTTTGCAGGGATATTCAAGACTTCCGATATAAAACATGGGCATGGAAAATATAAGGTCTGAAAAACAGGCCATTTCCGGTTGCTTCCCATATGCTTCAAATAGGTCCAAGTTGACATAACAGCCACTGGCTAACGAAAAATTCCCATGAGTTGATTTGTTTACCCATAAAAGGCTAATAATAGGGCATTACAAAGATAGTTTTCTTTTTGTCTGAATTAATTGTACGTTGCTAAAAGAGAGATTGAAAAGTGGCCAAAATTGCACTGAAAATCAGCCTCTGGGGACCCCTGAGGGGCTGATATCCAGAACTCGGCTAAAAAAAGTTCATCGAAGCTGAA
>JAHPZR010003233.1:12500-15991 GCA_019787425.1 Platygyra sinensis | reverse complement strand
CACACCTTAAGCAGTTGTTAGATTAAAGCCTGTGAAAAAATTTAGGTCTGAACGGGAGACGAATTCGAAACCATGACTTCTGCGATACCGGTGCAGTGCGCTACAAACCAAACTATCGAGCCATCTGGGAACTGGTCATTTTGTGAATTCGTAATAAACGCGTAAATGACGAAGAATGCAAATGATTATATAAAAGATCACATATTTGAACTACGCAGAAATGTATGGGACATGATTGATCATCGCAGTTATGCACAAAACTTAAGAAGTTAAAGCCTCAAAAAAAGCTGTGCCAAGTAACTCGGTAACTACATTTGGGCCAATTTATCAATCTTTTTAGACTAAAGCTTTCTTGTTGCTTTACAAAAGTCGTACAAAGTGATTTGAAAATTTATCAAAGAGCCTAACGAAATCAAACTTGCATAAATTCCCAGGTTTAGTCTGTATTTCTCTCCTCAGCGTAAGTGATATCCCCTGCAAAGTTTCCCAGATCAACACGGAGTTTGTAACTTTCACTGCTAGTCAGATGATATATCTCGTCAAGCCTGAGCCAAAATTCACCAGAGAGCCAAAGCCATGTTGGTAATAAGTCGGACCAGGAAATTTCCAGAAATTCAATCCTGAATTTTTGTTCGAAAGGAAAGCGCCCTGGTCTTTACAATGTACGTCACATTTGGGTTTACCTCGGTGTAAAACCAGTGAAGTTTTTCTTTGTTTTGTAGCTATTGTTAGGGTTAGGGTTAATCATGTTGACCTCTTTGTTTTTACTTCACTGGTGAGTATTACAGGTTCTTACACGGAGGATGAGCCGAACCTTTTCTAAACTGAGGTTTTGTTCTAGCTCTCCAAACGCCGTACTAACTAACATTAAAATTTATCAGTCTATATCAAAGAAGTAACAAAATCATACCTGTGTAATTATTTACGCTCAGTTGGTATTTCTGTGCCTCACTCGCCACTTTAAAGGAAACGTATTCAGCGTAATAGGTGTTCCCATCAAAGTCTTCCAGATCAACACGAAGCTTGTAATTTCCACTGCTAGTAAGACGATGTATCTTGTCAAGCCCGAGCCAAAATTCACCAGTCACAGAGCGAAAGCCATGTTTGTACTCGGCCCAGCCTAGGTAGAAATCCTTCGAGCCGTCCAGTCTTTTCTGGAACACTAACCACCCCCCTCGGGCTGTTGTTTGGTCACAGAACACATCAATGATCCCTGACATATCTGGGTTGATCTTATAAACACCGTTTCTTCTTTCTCCAGACTTGTAGAGGTCAGCACAGTCTGTGGAAATCGGGATTCCCGAAGAAGTTACGATCCGTCATCTTGAGACAATTAGTAATGGTAATAAGAGTGAGTGGAGTCCAATTCGGTCTTTTATTATACACTGCACTCACTATCAGCATTCTTATTGGTCAAGAACCCCCTGTTTATTTTGAGAATTCACGTGATTTTGTGGACAAGCATGATTACAGTATAATCTGCTATCCAATTATATCTGCAGATTGTACCGAGCGCAGTACGCATGCATTATACACATTTGGCTAAAGAGCGCGAGCACTTGAATGGTTTCGAGCAGGGCTTAAAGGTTGGGCGGTGAGACGAGCGGGTCTGACCAAAAAAGGGTTATGCAGTAGACTGGGGTCTACTAAAACGAAGAGATTCCACTTACTTACACTCGAACTTGCAGGAAACTCCCTTCTATGTGAATCAGCAGCTTTTTTGATTCTTTTTTTTTTTTGTTCTGAGGCATTTGGAAAAGGTGAGTTTCAGGGATGAAAACAGGACTTAAAATTTCGTGCTGTGAATGAGTAAGATCTTCTCGTGCAAGTTGTACGCGTAAGCTTTTGACTTATAAATGAAGTTTCTGAAGTTTATGTAAGAAGCTCTCTTACTTGGTATCGAGTGAATTTGCGAGTTTCTCAGAACATTGCTATATCATAACCACATTCTGCTTTCGATAGTTTCTTATTCTTTGTACCTTTTTGTCGAGTTTGCAGAAGTTTTAAATCTGACGCGTACAAGAAGCTAATTTGCATATAGTGGAGCGCGTGCACTTTCATGTCCGAGCCGGTGTCAAAAACTTATTTTTTCGCCATCTTTTGTGCCAGCGTTATAAGGCTACTAACATACGTGTTCCTTCAGCAAAGTGAAACTTTATACGGGGAAAATAAATTTGACAAGGAAGAAGTTTAGAGAACTCAAACGACAAAATCAAAATCGTTATTCGGGTTGGTTCAAACTGTTGGTCAAAAAAGCCCCACCCGGCGTCACTTTGCTTATAATCTCTGCGCTCTTCCCATATTTCCAGCTAAACTTTTAATATGTTTTCAAACATTTATCAGTCTTAAACGCATTTAAAGCTAGAGTTGTTTGAATTCGATGTACTTTTTTAAGCGAAAGCCGGCGTATAATTAAAGTTCAATTTGTCAGAATTTGTCATATTTAGCTGTAAAGCACACATCGGAGAGCGCTCTTTTTCATCGATAACCACAAACAAAACTGAGCATTATTTACAGACGAGCGTTTTCAGTTGTGCCTTGATGAAACATCACGTGTTGCTTGAAATTCAGGCGAAACTTAAACTCGCAAACTGTTATTACTTTTCCGTCACGATAGACTCTCGGGCAATATCCTGGCAAACTTGTGGCAAGAGGAGGGAAACTTTGAAGTTCTGAAACGCTGCTATATCAAAATTTACCAAGCTAGTTTTTTTTACTATGTTATGTAAAAGCTATTGATCTTAAATATATGCAAAATTTAGAATACAGTCATGTGGAGTACTCATAAAAAAAAAAGAAGTAGAACACAACCTGGTGATGATAAGCGGGATATTTCTGCATTCGATATTCGTATTTCTCTCAAATTTGAGCAGCTTTCGACGAAAATATTTAAGTGATGTTCTAACAGACAAAATATTATTGAGTTGTGGGCCAAAAGTATCAAAAAAGCCTTTAAAAATACGCTACTGGTGGCTTAAAAATAGAGAAAGAAAATTTCATTTCCGGTTCGTCGCGAGGAGATTTCTGGCAGCCAGTAATAGCACCCTTATACTTTTAGTGTAATCCAAGATGGCGGATATAAGACGGTGGGGACGTCATTTGACGTCATATAATGTCAAAACCAAAAAATATTGTATCCGTTTCAATGTAAAGTTATTTCACTTTGCCTTAACAGAACCCCAAGGGAGGGGTTCGATCCACCCCAGCCTTCTATCCCCTCATTTTACTATACTGGTTGGAGTTAGCTTATACGTCCGAGGGTTAAGCAGGCAATACATATGTGAGTCATTTGGTGCTGTGGATAGCTTTTAGCGGAGCTCCGGTGGCCCATACTCATATGGGAAAGAAAAGGAAACACATCAATGATTTTTTTTCATGGTTACCATGGCTAGCGGTATCGCTCGTGGGCGCGTACGCACGACCACAACGGTGACGGAGTCGCGCAAGATGGCGGCCATAATTCAAATAATAGCTTGACAAAGACATGCAAC
>JAHPZR010003233.1:0-10000 GCA_019787425.1 Platygyra sinensis | reverse complement strand
AATATTTACGAGCAGAATAACTGACTTGCCTATTATGGAATAGCCTTGAACAACAATGAGCTAATTGGCAACCAATAGCAGTTAGGAGTACTAAATGAGATATTAGATCGTTTGTTTAGAGTCTAGCATATATACAGGTGTTTTATAACTTTCTCTTCCGTTACGACCCCGGTGGTGAGACGCCGGATACCACTATCCTGCACTGATTATTTTCTTGTATTAAAACAACATCTTTGAACCTAATTTCCGAGTGCTGTTGACGTCTATGAAAATAATTCCCTGTAACAGACCCGGTGCTTTTCCCCGCAGCAAGAGGGTTTCCTAGGTTTCTACGGAAGTGCATTTTCAGGTTTAGATCCTGGTTAAGAGCTAAGCGATTTTTAACATTGAATTGACCGTTAATCACAGCATGTCCAGCAAATTGGTTTAGATATTATTTCTGGAAAACTTGGCGATGAATTAACAAAATGACTCCTTGAATTTTTACTTTGAGAGAGTCTCTCAGCATAACAGCAACGATTCTAATACTCTGAATAAAATAAGCTCGAGAGGAGACCACAAACAATAGAGAGTTTTAGATACACGTTAACCAGTAGAGCTCACGTGCTCTGAGCCAGACGTCACGTTCGAGGTTTTTTTTAAGCCCGTTTTGAACGTCAAGAAGTAGTTTTTAACTTTAGTCATTTGTCTCAAGCTCCATTGCACGTATTTTTTTTTTTTTTTTTTTTTTTTTTTTTTTTTTTTTTTATTTTATTTTATTTTATTTTATTTTATTTTATTTTATTTTATTTTATTTTTATTTATTTTATTTTATTTTATTTTATTTGTATTTTATTTTATTTATTTTATTTTATTTTATTTTATTTTATTTTATTTTATTTTATTTTATTTTATTTTATTTTATTTTATTTTATTTTATTTTATTTTATTTTTATTTTATTTTATTTTATTTTATTTTATTTTATTTTATTTTATTTTATTTTATTTTATTTTATTTTATTTTATTTTATTTTATTTTATTTTATTTATTTTATTTTATTTTATTTTATTTTATTTTATTTTATTTTATTTTATTTTATTTTATTTTATTTTATTTTATTTTATTTTATTTTATTTTATTTTATTTTATTTTATTTTATTTTATTTTATTTTATTTTATTTTATTTTATTTTTATTTTATTTTATTTTATTTTATTTATTTTATTTTATTTTATTTTATTTTATTTTATTTTATTTTATTTTATTTTATTTTATTTTATTTTATTTTATTTTATTTTATTTTATTTTATTTTATTTTATTTTATTTTATTTTATTTTATTTTATTTTATTTTATTTTATTTTATTTTATTTTATTTTATTTTATTTTATTTTATTTTATTTTATTTTATTTATTTTATTTTATTTTATTTTATTTTATTTTATTTTATTTTATTTTATTTTATTTTATTTTATTTTATTTTATTTTATTTTATTTTATTTTATTTTATTTTATTTTATTTTATTTTATTTTATTTTATTTTATTTTATTTTATTTTATTTTATTTTATTTTATTTTATTTTATTTTATTTATTTTATTTTATTTTATTTTATTTTATTTTATTTTATTTTATTTTATTTTATTTTATTTTATTTTATTTTATTTTATTTTATTTTATTTTATTTGGAGGGGGAGGAGGGCTGGGGGCGGCGTGATTTTGACAGTTTGCGAGACGTTGACAGGTAATTTCCATTCGCTACAATTTGCTCTAATCTAAATAGACTAACGCCCGAACGTAGAACAGAGAACGGCGAACGTCTAACGTCTAACATGACGTCTGCGGTAGACGTGAATCTCCGATGATTGAACTGCAAAAGGTTATCATCATCATTGTCTTCGTCTTTACAATTAAAAGAAGAATGGAAAAAAAAATAACTTCTTGTCATTTTCGAACAGGTTGTCTGTATTTAGTCTTAGTGCACCGTCATTTATTATGCCACAAATACTACAAATAATGACAAATAGGATATGAATAATATTTACTATTCTCTCCACTTATGTATATGACTTATTAAATCTTGCGACTCGAATTTAAACATGACCGTTTTGAGTGATCTAACTGAACATAACAAATGTTAATTTTTGAAAATTCTAAATCGCCAGAGGGACAGCACTTAACAGACTTCGTCTGTGACTGCATGATAAACCTGCTGCCCTTCGATTCCCTACCAAACTAGAATTTCAAAACGCTGGTTTTTATGTAGACAGGAAGACTGGAGTACTAGAAAGAAAACCAGCAACACGAAGGTCGACTAAAAAGTTAATTATCCACGTATGACGCATTGCTCGGGATCAGTACTGGCAAATCGAGTCCATGTTAGGTGTTAGAATACATAACTGAGCAAAAGAGTGACGTTTTTGCATAAAATATGATGACAGTTTCGAACCCACCTTCCACGTACATGGCAGAGAGAATCACTGACATCCAGGATAGGATTAGAAGGAGAAGCTGGGAAAAACTCATTTGAACACCACAACCGACGTCTTATGGAAAGTGTTGAGATGGAAGTGAGATCTCGTCACGGATGGGTAGTCGAAATAGCAGCCCACTGCGAGTCGACATCACCACCTAACAAAATTGACTACTTTGTGTGACACAGCAGTTGACAAGCGTGTCACCTGTAAGCGACGAAACTGTCAGCAGAACTATTTCTGGTCATGTCCGTTTAGCCCTCACCTGCTCTTGGATTGACAACCCGTTTGCACATTTATTATGAGCAAACGAAATGTTTGCCTTTGGTATGGTCACGTAATTATAATGATTCTGTGTTTTTTTGTTTGTTTTTTTTTTCTCATCTTCGCTTTTTGAAACGAAGTTGTTGATCTTTCCCGTTGGTTTATTCGATGGACTTTTAGTTGCCAAGTAAATCATTGCATAAATCTTCAGTTTCAAATTTAATTTAATACAGTTAAAATACTTTAATTCCTACGAAATTTTCGCTTTTGTTAATTATTTTTTGTTGTCATGGGTTTGTCCACTTAAGCATGCTTCTCATAACTAAAACTTCTTGTAATACTTTTTTTGCTTGACTTAGCTCGTGATTAAGTAACCTGAATATTGGATACAAGTCTATGGAACATAACTGCAGTCTCTCGAAAACTCGAGCTTAACTTGTGTTTAAATTAAACACCCACCCATGCCATTTTACCAGTTAAGTTGAATGTTATGTATTTATCTCAGTGCTACAATTAAATGGCACTGTCAACAGTATCCATAATTGCTTATCACTCATCACTAATCTAGAATAAATTATATTTTGTTTTTATTTCGTTTCTGTTGAATTTGAATTTGCTGTTGATCATGAATTTGTCGGTTTTGTTAGCGTTTAGACAAAAGTGAGGATGTTAAGAATTTTATACTGCTACCGGAAATCGTCAAAAGTTCGTTAAACGCCATTTATTAATTAATTTAAGCAACTGATCACAATTTAAATTGTTCAGTTTCGTTTCTAATTTTATGCTTTACTCTTGAAAATCAACAATAGATGTTAGGTTTCTCTGTTTTCTAAATTGGATATGACAACGTTTATTCAAGTTTCCTCTTTTTTTTGTAGTTCAAACTTACAACAACTATGTTCTCAAAATTGAAAATGGTGTTGTATGTACCCTGCATGCTCGAGATAAAATCAGTTGTTATGAGACATATGTTATCCCGTGTTGTATTTTTATGACATTTCTTTAAGTTTAGAAGTAAAAATAATAATTTATGCTTAAGTTGCTGGGATCGGTTTTCAGCTTCTATGAGTTGATATTTCACCACTACTTAACCCGCGTATTTTAACAATCAAGCTGATTTTTTATATCGGCAGGATCTTTTACGGCAGTGCGAATGTCACCCAACAAAACTCTTGTAAATTTTTGGTCCGTTCCATGTCGATAGACACCAGCCACGAAAAGCTCCTTTCACAACTTTTCCTCGGTGAGCGTTAGACATACAGTATTTGATTCTGAGAACGAGTAATAAATCGGTAGGAACAAGACGCTCAAGTTTTTTTTTCCTTTTTGAATGAATGAATGAATGTGTATTTATATACCGCACATATTGTCTCATGGCGGTTAACAATTCGTATTGAGTGAGATCGATCGTCAGCTTGTGAAGGCCCCTCTGTCTGCCGCTATCAGTTCATATTTGATCTCACTCACCCACCCAGCCCATGCAGGAAATGTGGGATGAAAGTTGAGATAGACCACCACACCGGGAACTACGTGCCCTACTCTTTTCGATAAGTGTGTGGGATCTTTAACGTCCCCTGCTGACCATGTAACACTGAAGATGCAGGAGACGGGGCCTACGGCCTACAGTCCTTATCCGAGAAGACTTGAATGTCTAACCATTTTGCAACCACTATCATGCTTTTTGTATTCTAGTATACTGGTAACAAGAAGCGACTTCAAATTAAGGCAGCTGGCAAAAATTTGCAGACATTTTCCTGTAGTTGTGCTGTGAGGGATCGATTTATTAAGTTATGTTATAATATAAGCTAGTTTGTACACACTAATGCCCAAGGCAATGTTAACAAGTTCTCGTTAAATCGTAGCAACGGTACAGCCTGTTAAAAAATAAAATGAACAAAATTTTAGCTTCACGTTCAATTAGCGCAAGAAAGGCTCGTTGACCCACATTTCATTTGCTAATACTCACAAGCATAATGCGCTACAACTCTAGAAAAGCTTAAAAAAAAAACACAGCAAAGATTAAAAAAGACACCTAAAGACAAAAAAAACACAAAAAAATCAAGATGAGAAAAGCACACAGAACATGAGAAAAACAAAAAAATTAAGAAACATCTAAGATGAGAAAAACACGTGCAAAAACAAATGGATGGTAAATTTTAGTGACAGTGGTCATCTACTAAGCTAAAACTAATATTCTGGAAGTTCATGGGCTCTACTCCCTTTGGGGGATCAGATCAACTAAAATGAAAGAAAAAAACCAACTAAGATGACAAAAGCACAACTGAGATGTCAAAAACACAACTAAGATACAAAAGCACAACTGACATGTAAAAGCATAACTTTAATAGCGAAAAAAACACCTATGGTGACGAAGACAACTAGGATGTAAAATTAAATACAACTAAGACGAGAAAAACACAACTAACATGAAAAACACTATGACATTATGATGACAAAAAACACGACCGAGATTAAAAGGATACAACTATGATGACGAAAACACAACTAACACGACAAAAACACAACTAAGATGACAAAAACGCGACTAAAGATGACAAAAACACAACTAAGATGACAAAAACGCAGCTAATTATAAGATGATAAAAAAAAAACTCGACTGAGATGGCAAAAACAACTAAGATGACAACAAAAATTAAGATGACAAAACGCAACTAAGATGACAAAAAAGCACAACTAAGATGACAAAAACACAACTAAGATGACAAAAACGCAACTAAAATGACAAAAAAACAACTAAAATAAATAAACTCAACTTTAATGACGAAAACACAACTTAGATGAGAAAAACACAACTAAGATGAAACACACAACTAACATGGAAAAACACTATGACACTATGATGAAAAACAAACAACTAAGATGATTAAAAGGCAGCTAATTATAGCATGATAAAAAAACACAACTAAGATGACAAAAAAATAAGATGACAAAAACGCAACTAAGATGATAAAAACACACCTAAAAGGGCAAAAACACAACTAAGATGTCAAAAACACAACTAAGATGGAAAAAACACATCTAATTAAGGCCCGTTTAAACAGGCGATTTTTGTCACGGCAACTCGATGCAATTTTTGTCGCGCCAAAGTTGCAACTTCAAATCGCACGTGTAAACCAGGTGCGATTTTCTGTGCGATTTGTCGCCGCGATATCGCAAGGATTTCGAACATGCTCGAAACTTGATGCAACTTTAGCGCGACAAAAATTGCATCGAGTTGCAGCGACAAAAATCACCTGTGTAAACGGGCCTTAAGATGGCAGACACACAAATAAGATGAAAAAACGCAGCTATTGATAAGATGATAAAAAACGCAACTAAGATGGCAAAAATACAACCAAGATGACAAAAAACAGCTAAGATGGTAAAAAAACGCAACTAAGATGGCAAAAGCACAACTAAGATGACCAAATCGCAACTAGGATGACAAAAACACAACTATGATGACAAAAACACAACAAATATGACAAAAACGCAACTAAGAAGATAAGACACGCAACTAAGAGGACAAAAACACAACTAAGAGCAAAAAACGCAACTAAGATAAAAACACAACTAATATGACAAAAACACAACTAAGAGCAAAAAACGCACCTAAGATGATAAAAACGCAACTAAGATGACAAAAACACAACTAAGATGATAAAAACGCACCTAAGATTAAAAAAACGCAACTAAGATGACAAAAACACAGCTAAAATACAAAAACGCGACTAACCACTCCATATTCACCTTACCTCTACCCATTTGAATGTGCACAATGGCGGGTGCGCACAGATCGAATCAGAAGTGAGCTAAAAGTTGAAATGAACCAAAATTTACACATTTTCACTTGAGACTAAGTGCTGGTATAAACTAAACATATTCTGAAGTTTCAATCGAATTGGACGAAGCATTATATTTCGTAGAGCGGTCGGGAAAATTGTCGGAAATAAAACTTACGACGTCAGTGTTGTTGAGCTCAGGGGATGAGGAAAATTTGGAAGTGTTTTGGTTTCAAGTTCACAGTGAACTTCAGAGGAAAACCACTCAAAATCCAAAGTTAGTACTTTGAAGTTCCCCAAAACTTAAAAGGGGTCATGAAAATGAAGACGACTGCTTTACGCCCTCGAAGCATTCGTGCGTTTGTGCAGAACAGCTTCGAATAAAGTGCTTCTGTAAGGAGTTTTGTTGGGACTCTCTTTCAAGCTTCCGGCGTCGATCAACTTGTACTCAAGAAAGACGTGGTACCGACAATTTTTTACTACCCTATTTCAAAGCGGCAATTGGCCAAAAAACAACAAAAAACAAGCGAATAATACCTGTCGATTAGCGGGCTTACTCCCAGGCCATTTCCCAAGTAAAATGAGGTTTGTATTTAGATCCAATTCTTACCCCAAGAACGATCCACCAGCTCAGAAATGCAGTAGTGTTCAAGACATCAGTGACGTCACAAAGCAGTCTAAGTTCCATTCCTTCTATTTAAGTGCGCGGTCATTATTTTTTTCTTGAGGCCATTGGCTCTCTTCGTACTTTAGCTATTTTACTCCTTTTCACGGCTCAAAAAGAACAATTTCCTTATAAATTTCCTCTTAATGTTATTTTAAACATTTTGTCCCTTTAAAATGGCTGAAGACAAGATTTATAAATTTTGGTTATTTAACCTTTAAACGAGTTATTAAAGTATATATAACATATTTCTTGTATGCTCGATAAAATCTCCACAATGTACTGATAAGTATGGCAAAAAATCATATTCCATATCAATTTTTTTCCTTCCCCGTGTTTTGATGTACCAAAAACGTGAGATTTCTATTTTGGTAGGGTACAAAACCGCGAGACCAAAAAATGGGGAGTGAGAATAATTGTGACGTCATTTCAAAACTTTACGTCTCGCGGGAAACAGATTTTTCCGGTATTTTCGTGTTGTCTTATAAACGACGTATTTTTTATCATATCTTGGCTTATTTCTTAGCTTACAATGTTTTTCATGTGACGTAATCACATTGCCAAATTAAATATTACCCTTCCTTCTGATCTTATAGTTTCATCAGATAAAAGACCCTATAAAAACTTGACATTTCACAATGTTTGAGCTGGACAGGATTCTTCTTATTGTAGTAGAGCACGTTTGAACTTCCAAGCATTTGCGTTGCGTGACATGACAACAACGGCCCGAGATTGAAGGCTGTCGCGGAGGTCAAAAGAAGAGTTATCATTTTAGTTTTTGCTAACTAAACAGTGCTTGCACTTGAAGAAGCATTTATTTCAATGTGTCGAATCTCTAGAGCAATAATTGTTCCTTTCAATAGCAAAACTCTGTGACAGATGTCTCTGTCACTTTACGGCCGCCGTGTTTGCGTCCCTCCAAAAGGCACAAACATGGCGTCTCCATACAAAGCTCTTTAAATTTGGGTGACACACTTCTGCAAATAACTCGCGAATGAAAAACAGTAGAGGCCTGATTCTTGGCGAGATTGTTTATACATCAATCATCTATCGTGTCCTAGATTCTTCAGTTTAGTCATTGAATGGTTGCGATTTTTAGTTTTGATCACTCTGGTGAAAACCGAGAATAAGGAAATGAATTGGACCCTTAAATCTTGTAAGAGTAGCTTGGTTGCTAATATGAGCAGGCATCATATTCCAGAGGAGGCTAATCTGGGTAAGATTGGGTAAGATAAGATGGGTACTAACAGTAAAAGGATTGCGTGAAAAAACAAGATCTCAGCGAGGAAAAACCTGGAGTAGCCAATCATTTTTCAAAAGTAATCAACCTTAAGACTCAAAAAAAATTCCGATGTCAGCGTTTTTTCTTAAACACGAAAAATTTATTCCTTCACAGATAACTATAGAATTACCTATACGTTTACAAAATCAAAAGTATGAATAAAGGTCTTTTGAATTCTACTACATTTGCTACTAAACTACATACGGTAGGCCGAACTACATTCGGTACACTTTAAAAAAACAAAACCATTGCAGAAACGACAGTAGCGTCCCCGACAGCTTTCCTCCTGTTTAGCAAAAACACGGTCTAAACAGCGTTCACACACAACCAGAAACTAATTAGGTGCTTAATAGGCTTGCCAATTCCATAAGCTAGGTAAAAACGTGGGAGGGATAACCACACGTTGTTGAAAGTGGAACATTTTTTAAGATCATTTGGCACCCGTAATTGTCTTTAATTTTGTCCTCATCCCTCGGGTTAGTGAAATACTGCATCCTCGCACTTGTACTGCGTGCGTATTATGCCTTCTGCACGTATATTTTTATAGTTTGTTCTCATCATGAACAGTTTCAATGGATAGCGGTTAGCTTTTCACCTGTAAGCCGTCAACAGTTATTGGTTAGCGAAATACTGTTATTCTGCTGTTCCTCGTTTCAGCACAGGCTCGTTAAACTTGATAGTTTCATATAGCGCACTCAGTAACGAATGTGATTACGTCAATTTGTACCTAGCGCTTTCGTGGCGTGTAAAAAAATGCCTTCCAGGCTAGTCGACACGCAGGAGCGCGAGCGACCTGATAGCTAGCTTTAAGTTTTTATAAATGTTTCTTCCTCCTCAGACTTAAAAGGTCTCGGTGAACCGTACGTTTTATCAGTTGAGGATTTACATCAGCATGGTAAGATACAACTTTTGCTAATCTCTCCGGGGATTGCAGAACTCCCTTAAATTGTAAGGATTTGATAAAGAATTGTCTTACTGATATCCTCAAAGAATAACTGCTGGAAAATGTTGGAAACCGTTGCAGCCACTTTAAGCAATGACCGAGAATGATTAACCAACAAAAGTAGAAGCGTGCAATTGAGCCAATGGGCCAACAGGGCTGGTCATACAGCCCCCTCCTCTCTGTTAACTCAAGGTCTGGATCCGCCATTGATAGCATTACCGGGAACTATATGAACAGAAAAAACTGCCGAGCAGTGCAAAGAACAAGAGATAATTGTTTTTCTTGGTAGTATTTTTGATACAGTTGTTTTGAACTATCAAGCATCTTAGGCTGCTCATCCTCAAAACCAGATCTAAGTTATCTTTGTGCTTGTTCTACTTGAGGACGGATAAATTTTTTTCGTCCAGTTTGTTATTTTTAATCATGCAAGAAGAGGACGATTTAGGGAAGCGCTTCCAAATGACACATTCGTAAAACTAACACAAGACCAAACTTTAAACACACTTACTACCCGTTATTTAAACTTTATTGCTTACCCACAAAAAGGACAGCAATACCTAACATCTACCATATACACGTTTTGATTATTGTATACCATAGTGATTTCATTCAGT
>JAHPZR010003232.1:15000-16845 GCA_019787425.1 Platygyra sinensis | reverse complement strand
TCGCCTATCTTAAATTCTGAGCGCCGCGAAGACGGAAAAAAAACAAAAACAAAAAAACACAGACTACAAGCAGTACGAAGACATAATTGATCGTCGCAGTTATGTACACACCTTAAGCAGTTGTTAGATTAAAGCCTGTGAAAAAATTTAGGTCTGAACGGGAGACGAATTCGAAACCATGACTTCTGCGATACCGGTGCAGTGCGCTACAAACCAAACTATCGAGCCATCTGGGAACTGGTCATTTTGTGAATTCGTAATAAACGCGTAAATGACGAAGAATGCAAATGATTATATAAAAGATCACATATTTGAACTACGCAGAAATGTATGGGACATGATTGATCATCGCAGTTATGCACAAAACTTAAGAAGTTAAAGCCTCAAAAAAAGCTGTGCCAAGTAACTCGGTAACTACATTTGGGCCAATTTATCAATCTTTTTAGACTAAAGCTTTCTTGTTGCTTTACAAAAGTCGTACAAAGTGATTTGAAAATTTATCAAAGAGCCTAACGAAATCAAACTTGCATAAATTCCCAGGTTTAGTCTGTATTTCTCTCCTCAGCGTAAGTGATATCCCCTGCAAAGTTTCCCAGATCAACACGGAGTTTGTAACTTTCACTGCTAGTCAGATGATATATCTCGTCAAGCCTGAGCCAAAATTCACCAGAGAGCCAAAGCCATGTTGGTAATAAGTCGGACCAGGAAATTTCCAGAAATTCAATCCTGAATTTTTGTTCGAAAGGAAAGCGCCCTGGTCTTTACAATGTACGTCACATTTGGGTTTACCTCGGTGTAAAACCAGTGAAGTTTTTCTTTGTTTTGTAGCTATTGTTAGGGTTAGGGTTAATCATGTTGACCTCTTTGTTTTTACTTCACTGGTGAGTATTACAGGTTCTTACACGGAGGATGAGCCGAACCTTTTCTAAACTGAGGTTTTGTTCTAGCTCTCCAAACGCCGTACTAACTAACATTAAAATTTATCAGTCTATATCAAAGAAGTAACAAAATCATACCTGTGTAATTATTTACGCTCAGTTGGTATTTCTGTGCCTCACTCGCCACTTTAAAGGAAACGTATTCAGCGTAATAGGTGTTCCCATCAAAGTCTTCCAGATCAACACGAAGCTTGTAATTTCCACTGCTAGTAAGACGATGTATCTTGTCAAGCCCGAGCCAAAATTCACCAGTCACAGAGCGAAAGCCATGTTTGTACTCGGCCCAGCCTAGGTAGAAATCCTTCGAGCCGTCCAGTCTTTTCTGGAACACTAACCACCCCCCTCGGGCTGTTGTTTGGTCACAGAACACATCAATGATCCCTGACATATCTGGGTTGATCTTATAAACACCGTTTCTTCTTTCTCCAGACTTGTAGAGGTCAGCACAGTCTGTGGAAATCGGGATTCCCGAAGAAGTTACGATCCGTCATCTTGAGACAATTAGTAATGGTAATAAGAGTGAGTGGAGTCCAATTCGGTCTTTTATTATACACTGCACTCACTATCAGCATTCTTATTGGTCAAGAACCCCCTGTTTATTTTGAGAATTCACGTGATTTTGTGGACAAGCATGATTACAGTATAATCTGCTATCCAATTATATCTGCAGATTGTACCGAGCGCAGTACGCATGCATTATACACATTTGGCTAAAGAGCGCGAGCACTTGAATGGTTTCGAGCAGGGCTTAAAGGTTGGGCGGTGAGACGAGCGGGTCTGACCAAAAAAGGGTTATGCAGTAGACTGGGGTCTACTAAAACGAAGAGATTCCACTTACTTACACTCGAACTTGCAGGAAACTCCCTTCTATGTGAATCAGCAGCTTTTTTGATTCTTTTTTTTTTTG
>JAHPZR010003232.1:0-10000 GCA_019787425.1 Platygyra sinensis | reverse complement strand
GGGGGGGGGTGGGGAGTGAGTGCGTGGGAGGGGAGGGGAGGGAGGGGAGGGGAGGGGAGGGGAGGGAGGGAGGGAGGGGAGGGGAGGGAGGGAGGGGAGGAGGGGAGGGGAGGGAGGGGAGGGAGGGGAGGGGAGGGAGGGGAGGGGAGGGAGGGGGGGGGGAGGGAGGGAGGGGAGGGGAGGGGAGGGGAGGGAGGGGAGGGAGAGGGGGAGGGGAGGGGAGGGGAGGGGAGGGGAGGGAGGGGAGGGGAGGGAAAGGGAGGGAGGGGAGGGGAGGGGGGGGAGGGGAGGGGAGGGAGGGAGGGGAGGGGAGGGAGGGGAGGGAGGGAGGGAGGAGGGGAGGGGGGGGGGGGAGGAGGGGAGGGAGGAGGGGAGTGGGAGGGGAGGGAGGGGAGGGGAGGGGAGGGGAGGGGGGGAGGGGAGGGAGGGTGAGAGGGAGGGGAGGGAGGGAGGGAGGGGAGTGGAGGGGAGGTGAGGGGAGGGGAGGTGAGGGGTGGGAGGTGAGGTGAGGTGAGGGAGTGGGAGGTGAGGGTGATTGGGAGTGTAGGTCGTGTAGGTGAGTGGGAGGTGGAGGGGATAGGGGATGGAGGGTGCAGGGGAGGGTAGGTGATTGGAGGTTAGTTTGATGTGGAGTTGGAATTGTGGATGGGATGGAGTGGTTTGTACGTGTAGTTAGTGGATGGGAGGGATTAGGGGGAGTTGAGTGGATTTGTAGGGTGAGTGTGAGTGGAGGAGTAGGGTGATGGGATATGATTGGATTGGAGGGGATGTTATTTTGTTGAGTTGGATGTTGATGTAATTTTATTTGATGGTATCTTTATTTGATGATTTATTGTTATGGATGTATTTTATGTAGTATTTTATTCTATTTATTTGATTTATATTTTATTTTATTTTGATTTTATTTTATTTGCTTTTATTTTATTTTATTTTATGGTATTTTATTATTATTTTATTTTATTTATATATTTATTGTATTTGGAGGGGGGGGAGCGGCTGGCGGGCGGGCGATGCCCGTGGATTTTGACAGTTTGCGAGACGTTGACAGGTAATTTCCATTCGCTACAATTTGCTCTAATCTAAATAGACTAACGCCCGAACGTAGAACAGAGAACGGCGAACGTCTAACGTCTAACATGACGTCTGCGGTAGACGTGAATCTCCGATGATTGAACTGCAAAAGGTTATCATCATCATTGTCTTCGTCTTTACAATTAAAAGAAGAATGGAAAAAAAAATAACTTCTTGTCATTTTCGAACAGGTTGTCTGTATTTAGTCTTAGTGCACCGTCATTTATTATGCCACAAATACTACAAATAATGACAAATAGGATATGAATAATATTTACTATTCTCTCCACTTATGTATATGACTTATTAAATCTTGCGACTCGAATTTAAACATGACCGTTTTGAGTGATCTAACTGAACATAACAAATGTTAATTTTTTGAAAATTCTAAATCGCCAGAGGGACAGCACTTAACAGACTTCGTCTGTGACTGCATGATAAACCTGCTGCCCTTCGATTCCCTACCAAACTAGAATTTCAAAACGCTGGTTTTTATGTAGACAGGAAGACTGGAGTACTAGAAAGAAAACCAGCAACACGAAGGTCGACTAAAAAGTTAATTATCCACGTATGACGCATTGCTCGGGATCAGTACTGGCAAATCGAGTCCATGTTAGGTGTTAGAATACATAACTGAGCAAAAGAGTGACGTTTTTGCATAAAATATGATGACAGTTTCGAACCCACCTTCCACGTACATGGCAGAGAGAATCACTGACATCCAGGATAGGATTAGAAGGAGAAGCTGGGAAAAACTCATTTGAACACCACAACCGACGTCTTATGGAAAGTGTTGAGATGGAAGTGAGATCTCGTCACGGATGGGTAGTCGAAATAGCAGCCCACTGCGAGTCGACATCACCACCTAACAAAATTGACTACTTTGTGTGACACAGCAGTTGACAAGCGTGTCACCTGTAAGCGACGAAACTGTCAGCAGAACTATTTCTGGTCATGTCCGTTTAGCCCTCACCTGCTCTTGGATTGACAACCCGTTTGCACATTTATTATGAGCAAACGAAATGTTTGCCTTTGGTATGGTCACGTAATTATAATGATTCTGTGTTTTTTTGTTTGTTTTTTTTTTCTCATCTTCGCTTTTTGAAACGAAGTTGTTGATCTTTCCCGTTGGTTTATTCGATGGACTTTTAGTTGCCAAGTAAATCATTGCATAAATCTTCAGTTTCAAATTTAATTTAATACAGTTAAAATACTTTAATTCCTACGAAATTTTCGCTTTTGTTAATTATTTTTTGTTGTCATGGGTTTGTCCACTTAAGCATGCTTCTCATAACTAAAACTTCTTGTAATACTTTTTTTGCTTGACTTAGCTCGTGATTAAGTAACCTGAATATTGGATACAAGTCTATGGAACATAACTGCAGTCTCTCGAAAACTCGAGCTTAACTTGTGTTTAAATTAAACACCCACCCATGCCATTTTACCAGTTAAGTTGAATGTTATGTATTTATCTCAGTGCTACAATTAAATGGCACTGTCAACAGTATCCATAATTGCTTATCACTCATCACTAATCTAGAATAAATTATATTTTGTTTTTATTTCGTTTCTGTTGAATTTGAATTTGCTGTTGATCATGAATTTGTCGGTTTTGTTAGCGTTTAGACAAAAGTGAGGATGTTAAGAATTTTATACTGCTACCGGAAATCGTCAAAAGTTCGTTAAACGCCATTTATTAATTAATTTAAGCAACTGATCACAATTTAAATTGTTCAGTTTCGTTTCTAATTTTATGCTTTACTCTTGAAAATCAACAATAGATGTTAGGTTTCTCTGTTTTCTAAATTGGATATGACAACGTTTATTCAAGTTTCCTCTTTTTTTTGTAGTTCAAACTTACAACAACTATGTTCTCAAAATTGAAAATGGTGTTGTATGTACCCTGCATGCTCGAGATAAAATCAGTTGTTATGAGACATATGTTATCCCGTGTTGTATTTTTATGACATTTCTTTAAGTTTAGAAGTAAAAATAATAATTTATGCTTAAGTTGCTGGGATCGGTTTTCAGCTTCTATGAGTTGATATTTCACCACTACTTAACCCGCGTATTTTAACAATCAAGCTGATTTTTTATATCGGCAGGATCTTTTACGGCAGTGCGAATGTCACCCAACAAAACTCTTGTAAATTTTTGGTCCGTTCCATGTCGATAGACACCAGCCACGAAAAGCTCCTTTCACAACTTTTCCTCGGTGAGCGTTAGACATACAGTATTTGATTCTGAGAACGAGTAATAAATCGGTAGGAACAAGACGCTCAAGTTTTTTTTTCCTTTTTGAATGAATGAATGAATGTGTATTTATATACCGCACATATTGTCTCATGGCGGTTAACAATTCGTATTGAGTGAGATCGATCGTCAGCTTGTGAAGGCCCCTCTGTCTGCCGCTATCAGTTCATATTTGATCTCACTCACCCACCCAGCCCATGCAGGAAATGTGGGATGAAAGTTGAGATAGACCACCACACCGGGAACTACGTGCCCTACTCTTTTCGATAAGTGTGTGGGATCTTTAACGTCCCCTGCTGACCATGTAACACTGAAGATGCAGGAGACGGGGCCTACGGCCTACAGTCCTTATCCGAGAAGACTTGAATGTCTAACCATTTTGCAACCACTATCATGCTTTTTGTATTCTAGTATACTGGTAACAAGAAGCGACTTCAAATTAAGGCAGCTGGCAAAAATTTGCAGACATTTTCCTGTAGTTGTGCTGTGAGGGATCGATTTATTAAGTTATGTTATAATATAAGCTAGTTTGTACACACTAATGCCCAAGGCAATGTTAACAAGTTCTCGTTAAATCGTAGCAACGGTACAGCCTGTTAAAAAATAAAATGAACAAAATTTTAGCTTCACGTTCAATTAGCGCAAGAAAGGCTCGTTGACCCACATTTCATTTGCTAATACTCACAAGCATAATGCGCTACAACTCTAGAAAAGCTTAAAAAAAAAACACAGCAAAGATTAAAAAAGACACCTAAAGACAAAAAAAACACAAAAAAATCAAGATGAGAAAAGCACACAGAACATGAGAAAAACAAAAAAATTAAGAAACATCTAAGATGAGAAAAACACGTGCAAAAACAAATGGATGGTAAATTTTAGTGACAGTGGTCATCTACTAAGCTAAAACTAATATTCTGGAAGTTCATGGGCTCTACTCCCTTTGGGGGATCAGATCAACTAAAATGAAAGAAAAAAACCAACTAAGATGACAAAAGCACAACTGAGATGTCAAAAACACAACTAAGATACAAAAGCACAACTGACATGTAAAAGCATAACTTTAATAGCGAAAAAAACACCTATGGTGACGAAGACAACTAGGATGTAAAATTAAATACAACTAAGACGAGAAAAACACAACTAACATGAAAAACACTATGACATTATGATGACAAAAAACACGACCGAGATTAAAAGGATACAACTATGATGACGAAAACACAACTAACACGACAAAAACACAACTAAGATGACAAAAACGCGACTAAAGATGACAAAAACACAACTAAGATGACAAAAACGCAGCTAATTATAAGATGATAAAAAAAAAACTCGACTGAGATGGCAAAAACAACTAAGATGACAACAAAAATTAAGATGACAAAACGCAACTAAGATGACAAAAAAGCACAACTAAGATGACAAAAACACAACTAAGATGACAAAAACGCAACTAAAATGACAAAAAAACAACTAAAATAAATAAACTCAACTTTAATGACGAAAACACAACTTAGATGAGAAAAACACAACTAAGATGAAACACACAACTAACATGGAAAAACACTATGACACTATGATGAAAAACAAACAACTAAGATGATTAAAAGGCAGCTAATTATAGCATGATAAAAAAACACAACTAAGATGACAAAAAAATAAGATGACAAAAACGCAACTAAGATGATAAAAACACACCTAAAAGGGCAAAAACACAACTAAGATGTCAAAAACACAACTAAGATGGAAAAAACACATCTAATTAAGGCCCGTTTAAACAGGCGATTTTTGTCACGGCAACTCGATGCAATTTTTGTCGCGCCAAAGTTGCAACTTCAAATCGCACGTGTAAACCAGGTGCGATTTTCTGTGCGATTTGTCGCCGCGATATCGCAAGGATTTCGAACATGCTCGAAACTTGATGCAACTTTAGCGCGACAAAAATTGCATCGAGTTGCAGCGACAAAAATCACCTGTGTAAACGGGCCTTAAGATGGCAGACACACAAATAAGATGAAAAAACGCAGCTATTGATAAGATGATAAAAAACGCAACTAAGATGGCAAAAATACAACCAAGATGACAAAAAACAGCTAAGATGGTAAAAAAACGCAACTAAGATGGCAAAAGCACAACTAAGATGACCAAATCGCAACTAGGATGACAAAAACACAACTATGATGACAAAAACACAACAAATATGACAAAAACGCAACTAAGAAGATAAGACACGCAACTAAGAGGACAAAAACACAACTAAGAGCAAAAAACGCAACTAAGATAAAAACACAACTAATATGACAAAAACACAACTAAGAGCAAAAAACGCACCTAAGATGATAAAAACGCAACTAAGATGACAAAAACACAACTAAGATGATAAAAACGCACCTAAGATTAAAAAAACGCAACTAAGATGACAAAAACACAGCTAAAATACAAAAACGCGACTAACCACTCCATATTCACCTTACCTCTACCCATTTGAATGTGCACAATGGCGGGTGCGCACAGATCGAATCAGAAGTGAGCTAAAAGTTGAAATGAACCAAAATTTACACATTTTCACTTGAGACTAAGTGCTGGTATAAACTAAACATATTCTGAAGTTTCAATCGAATTGGACGAAGCATTATATTTCGTAGAGCGGTCGGGAAAATTGTCGGAAATAAAACTTACGACGTCAGTGTTGTTGAGCTCAGGGGATGAGGAAAATTTGGAAGTGTTTTGGTTTCAAGTTCACAGTGAACTTCAGAGGAAAACCACTCAAAATCCAAAGTTAGTACTTTGAAGTTCCCCAAAACTTAAAAGGGGTCATGAAAATGAAGACGACTGCTTTACGCCCTCGAAGCATTCGTGCGTTTGTGCAGAACAGCTTCGAATAAAGTGCTTCTGTAAGGAGTTTTGTTGGGACTCTCTTTCAAGCTTCCGGCGTCGATCAACTTGTACTCAAGAAAGACGTGGTACCGACAATTTTTTACTACCCTATTTCAAAGCGGCAATTGGCCAAAAAACAACAAAAAAACAAGCGAATAATACCTGTCGATTAGCGGGCTTACTCCCAGGCCATTTCCCAAGTAAAATGAGGTTTGTATTTAGATCCAATTCTTACCCCAAGAACGATCCACCAGCTCAGAAATGCAGTAGTGTTCAAGACATCAGTGACGTCACAAAGCAGTCTAAGTTCCATTCCTTCTATTTAAGTGCGCGGTCATTATTTTTTTCTTGAGGCCATTGGCTCTCTTCGTACTTTAGCTATTTTACTCCTTTTCACGGCTCAAAAAGAACAATTTCCTTATAAATTTCCTCTTAATGTTATTTTAAACATTTTGTCCCTTTAAAATGGCTGAAGACAAGATTTATAAATTTTGGTTATTTAACCTTTAAACGAGTTATTAAAGTATATATAACATATTTCTTGTATGCTCGATAAAATCTCCACAATGTACTGATAAGTATGGCAAAAAATCATATTCCATATCAATTTTTTTCCTTCCCCGTGTTTTGATGTACCAAAAACGTGAGATTTCTATTTTGGTAGGGTACAAAACCGCGAGACCAAAAAATGGGGAGTGAGAATAATTGTGACGTCATTTCAAAACTTTACGTCTCGCGGGAAACAGATTTTTCCGGTATTTTCGTGTTGTCTTATAAACGACGTATTTTTTATCATATCTTGGCTTATTTCTTAGCTTACAATGTTTTTCATGTGACGTAATCACATTGCCAAATTAAATATTACCCTTCCTTCTGATCTTATAGTTTCATCAGATAAAAGACCCTATAAAAACTTGACATTTCACAATGTTTGAGCTGGACAGGATTCTTCTTATTGTAGTAGAGCACGTTTGAACTTCCAAGCATTTGCGTTGCGTGACATGACAACAACGGCCCGAGATTGAAGGCTGTCGCGGAGGTCAAAAGAAGAGTTATCATTTTAGTTTTTGCTAACTAAACAGTGCTTGCACTTGAAGAAGCATTTATTTCAATGTGTCGAATCTCTAGAGCAATAATTGTTCCTTTCAATAGCAAAACTCTGTGACAGATGTCTCTGTCACTTTACGGCCGCCGTGTTTGCGTCCCTCCAAAAGGCACAAACATGGCGTCTCCATACAAAGCTCTTTAAATTTGGGTGACACACTTCTGCAAATAACTCGCGAATGAAAAACAGTAGAGGCCTGATTCTTGGCGAGATTGTTTATACATCAATCATCTATCGTGTCCTAGATTCTTCAGTTTAGTCATTGAATGGTTGCGATTTTTAGTTTTGATCACTCTGGTGAAAACCGAGAATAAGGAAATGAATTGGACCCTTAAATCTTGTAAGAGTAGCTTGGTTGCTAATATGAGCAGGCATCATATTCCAGAGGAGGCTAATCTGGGTAAGATTGGGTAAGATAAGATGGGTACTAACAGTAAAAGGATTGCGTGAAAAAACAAGATCTCAGCGAGGAAAAACCTGGAGTAGCCAATCATTTTTCAAAAGTAATCAACCTTAAGACTCAAAAAAAATTCCGATGTCAGCGTTTTTTCTTAAACACGAAAAATTTATTCCTTCACAGATAACTATAGAATTACCTATACGTTTACAAAATCAAAAGTATGAATAAAGGTCTTTTGAATTCTACTACATTTGCTACTAAACTACATACGGTAGGCCGAACTACATTCGGTACACTTTAAAAAAACAAAACCATTGCAGAAACGACAGTAGCGTCCCCGACAGCTTTCCTCCTGTTTAGCAAAAACACGGTCTAAACAGCGTTCACACACAACCAGAAACTAATTAGGTGCTTAATAGGCTTGCCAATTCCATAAGCTAGGTAAAAACGTGGGAGGGATAACCACACGTTGTTGAAAGTGGAACATTTTTTAAGATCATTTGGCACCCGTAATTGTCTTTAATTTTGTCCTCATCCCTCGGGTTAGTGAAATACTGCATCCTCGCACTTGTACTGCGTGCGTATTATGCCTTCTGCACGTATATTTTTATAGTTTGTTCTCATCATGAACAGTTTCAATGGATAGCGGTTAGCTTTTCACCTGTAAGCCGTCAACAGTTATTGGTTAGCGAAATACTGTTATTCTGCTGTTCCTCGTTTCAGCACAGGCTCGTTAAACTTGATAGTTTCATATAGCGCACTCAGTAACGAATGTGATTACGTCAATTTGTACCTAGCGCTTTCGTGGCGTGTAAAAAAATGCCTTCCAGGCTAGTCGACACGCAGGAGCGCGAGCGACCTGATAGCTAGCTTTAAGTTTTTATAAATGTTTCTTCCTCCTCAGACTTAAAAGGTCTCGGTGAACCGTACGTTTTATCAGTTGAGGATTTACATCAGCATGGTAAGATACAACTTTTGCTAATCTCTCCGGGGATTGCAGAACTCCCTTAAATTGTAAGGATTTGATAAAGAATTGTCTTACTGATATCCTCAAAGAATAACTGCTGGAAAATGTTGGAAACCGTTGCAGCCACTTTAAGCAATGACCGAGAATGATTAACCAACAAAAGTAGAAGCGTGCAATTGAGCCAATGGGCCAACAGGGCTGGTCATACAGCCCCCTCCTCTCTGTTAACTCAAGGTCTGGATCCGCCATTGATAGCATTACCGGGAACTATATGAACAGAAAAAACTGCCGAGCAGTGCAAAGAACAAGAGATAATTGTTTTTCTTGGTAGTATTTTTGATACAGTTGTTTTGAACTATCAAGCATCTTAGGCTGCTCATCCTCAAAACCAGATCTAAGTTATCTTTGTGCTTGTTCTACTTGAGGACGGATAAATTTTTTTCGTCCAGTTTGTTATTTTTAATCATGCAAGAAGAGGACGATTTAGGGAAGCGCTTCCAAATGACACATTCGTAAAACTAACACAAGACCAAACTTTAAACACACTTACTACCCGTTATTTAAACTTTATTGCTTACCCACAAAAAGGACAGCAATACCTAACATCTACCATATACACGTTTTGATTATTGTATACCATAGTGATTTCATTCAGTATCTCGTCAAATAAATACTGGTACTATCTATTCCACTCAACATCAGTTATTTCACTACCTATTCCCATATTCCAATATTTACGCTCAGGGTACCCAGTATAATTTTGTTTTGAGTTGTGAGAGCGATTTACGGTTTTGTTGTTTTTTTAGTTTAAATGGGCTCCTGGTTAAATCTAATCTCAAGTCATAAGAGAGGCGGCCACTAATCATAGTTCCAATGATCGAGGGCTTTTCTGCGTTTTGGACTCGATTATGTGACCAGCCTTTAAAAGCGGCCGCTATCCAATTGGCCGAGAGAGGCCGTTTAATAGGGGTTGTGGTGTAGGTGTTTCGGTGTAGAGGCATTTTGATAGTTTCGGTGCTTTAGCCACGGCATGGTACGAAAATGAGTAAAACTCAGTCTCGAAAAACTAACTTCTCCCTCTTGGGCAGCTCTCAAAACAAAAACAAAAACAAAAACTTAACTAGCACCCCAGAAGCTAAACCGAAATTTTGTGGTGCTCTATACACTATAATCAACAAGAGATAAAAAGTCTTCTTCAACAAAGCAAAACAATATATTAGCGCTAGAGATGTGGATTTTTACAGCTTCGTGCCAGCTTTGTTGACTAGACCGTACCGATAAGCTTGAAACCCACTAGTATAGAATGCCTTACAAAATGAAAGAATTT
>JAHPZR010003231.1:52500-57500 GCA_019787425.1 Platygyra sinensis | reverse complement strand
ATCCGGTACAGACATAAACCTATTGTCACTTATTTCGCCTTGATGAAACGTCACGCGTTGCTTACAATTCAGACGAAACTCAAACTTACTTTTTTTTTCTTTTCTGTCGCGAAGACCCTGGCGAAATCCTCGCAAGCGAGTCGCAAGAGCAGGAAAACTTTGAAGTCCTGAAACGCTGCTATATCTAACCATATCCAAGTAGATTTTTTTCTGTGTTATGGAAAAATCTTCTTCAGGTGTGGAATTTGTAGTGGAGTAATATGAATTTCTTGTAAAAAGAGCAGCGGAAATCAACTGGTCAGCGAAAAAGGTGGGACATAGGTAAATTCGACACTGTCCTATTTCATTTGAACTGGAGAAACCTACGACGAAAATACTTAAATAAAATTCCAACAGCCATAAAAGCGTGGAGTTTTTGGCCAAAAGCATAAACGATTTCGGGAATTTTGGACGCCATTTCCCCTACGCGACATCCCGGGCGCAAAAGTCCTCGCAGAAGATACGCACGTGTGCCGCAGGCGATGGCGCAATTTGTTCTATAAAAAACTAGAAAAATTGTCCCATATCATGGGAACAGCCTTAAAACTAGAAATGGCGCGCGGTTGCGGCCTCCGTATCCGATTATGGCTCCTGACTAGGACTGTTATTCACGCACTCAACATTTTTAAAGAAAGATATATATTCAAATTGCTTCAAACATGGTACAAACCGTGCTCACCAGTTTCAGCAAAGACAAAAAGAAGACCGCGAAGGCGATATTCGCAGAGAAAAAATTTGAGATTTGGCTTAACCTTTCAAACAAAACACGATCCGTGTTTAGCATACAAATTTCGATAACTTACGTATAAATGTTTGTCTAGAGCCTTCTAGACCATTTTTCCTTACCAACGACTCACATCATTCTTGCTTCTTGCCTCGATTCTATCATACTACTTGTCTGCATCTATGGATTTCTCGTTTTCGAAAGGCGTGACACGTTACAGATTCAAAGTACAAACAGCAGGACTCTTACTCCTAGGTTTCTCCTTGGTTTTACCGAAAAAAAAAAACATTTATAACTGTTCTTTCGGATCGAAATAATCGCCTAGCATTGCAGATGGCGGGTCCCTTTCTTTCCACTTGTTAGCGTGCAAACGAGATGGTCGAGGAAAGGCTATGAGATGGTGTCTTTTTGATGCAGTTGAATGTAAACAATAAGGAGATACAAGTTACGAGAAAACCTCCATGTTATCCGCTCACGAAAGGTTCATAAGCGACAGACGACTGGAATAAATATCTGAATACTTGCAATCGTTGCTAGGTCAGGATCGCCAGCGGAAATCTCTGCAGTTTATTTATTTATTTTTTTTTTGTCGTATGTTTCCGTGTAGATCGTCGCGGTTAAGTACACCGTCTTGTACTTTACTCTGAAATTAACTTTTTCTTTAAAAACCTTACTGCAAAAACATACATGCAAATTAGGGTATAATTTGTTGTTAATTTGACCTCTTTATTGACAACTATCAAGAGACTATGAGGTGAGAGAACATATCCTTGTGCCCTATGATAATCTTTTTAAATCTATTTTAAGCTTCGCGTCACGCTGTCAAGGTTATTTTTAGTCTAGGCGCCCGATCACGCAAGCAATGGCCAACGGTCATCAGGTTGTGTCTATCCAAATAAGAAATTGAAAATTTAGCGGGCTAAGAGAAAAAAAACTCAGTTTGTTCAGTTGAACTGCCGCACTGTTAGCACTGGAAATCATTTTCAGAGCTGGGCAGGAAAATTATGCGTGCTTCTCCGAAGCCGTAAAACAGAAGTCGTGTCATTCCCCAGCATGAATAATGAATGATTATCACAAAGTGCCAAGACTCGAATTTCTAACCTGCTTAAAAGTCGTTTCTCGAAAAGTGCCGAAAGGCTTGAAGCGAAAAGGATCTCTTTCGAAAGGTATTTCAAAGCGCACGACAGCTAAAATATTTGTTTCGCGTTTGTTAGAACTTTCACTCCAAAAAAAACGGTGCAAATCTTTGTTTATTTAATATCGGAAGTGCTGTGTAATATTTACTGCTGACTAGAATTGCATTCCAATAAACACGCACGAAACTCGTTTCTCGAAAAGTATTGAACGGATTAAATCGAAAAACATCTCTTTGGAAAGGTTATTCAAAGCGCAGGACAGCACAATACTTGTTTCCCGTTTGTTAGAACTTTCGGTCCGAAAATCCCGGTGTAAATGTTTACATATTTAATTTCGAAATTGCTTTGTAATATGAAACAGAGTTTCAGGGAGGTCCACGCCGAAAAAGGTGCTTCTCTGGAACGAACTAAAACATCGTTTGGATCGGTAGAGACCCTGAGAGAGACCTATCTGGAAAGCCTTTTAAAACTGCTGGTCAGAAAAATTATCTTCTATGTGTTTATCGTGATTTTTACGTCGGAAATTAGTCTTGTCATTTCTCTGCATGACTGGTTCACAATAGCCGCTCTAGCTGCTGACAAGAATTGCATTCACAACACGCTCTAAAGTCGTTTCGCGAAAAGTACTAAAACGGCCTAAACAGAAAAAAGAGATCTCTTTGGAAAGCTCTTTCAAAGCGCCAGACAGTTAGAATTATTCTTCCTCTGACCTTACGAAATGCGCTTCGAAAATCCCGACGAAAAGTTTTTTGCGTAATTGATTAACTGCTAAAATTAAACCTCAATGTTATTACGTCATTTAAATTGGCCAATCAGGTGTCTTTCCTAAAATAGCCTCTCAGCTTGACCACGCGCTAAAATTAGATTTAAAAAGATTATCATGGGAAGAGGGCCATGTATTGGGGATGTGTTCTCTTAGATCATAGTCTCTTGGCAATGATCCATTACTTTTTCAAAGAACATAGACTGCTTGTTGTTATTGCCGATCTTTCGCCCGTTTAATTCTTCTTCTGTTTGCCATTTTGCTAACGTTCTTTATGGCTTGAAAAATAATGTACGACTTTTACAGTGAAAACGCAATGATACATTGATTTTTAAAGGAAATGAAATGTTTTTTATTGTTGCCTGATGATACTATCGTTTAATAAATCCTTCGCATCTTCCACCTCCTCATTTTCCACACTCCGCACGGTCCGAAACTCTGGAATTCAATTCCGAACACGTTTAGAAATATAATATTTAACAAATAAAGAAGCCTAAGCCGTGTATTACACTATGATAAAACATGATGGTCATTTGAGAACACGAGGGAAATGTAGAAAACACGAGCCGCAGGCGAGTGTTTTCTACATTTCTCGAGTGTTCTCAAATGACCGGAGTGTTTTATCACAGTGTAATACACTGCTTAGGCTTCTTCATTTGCTTTAAAATATAGATTTTACGCGCGCAAAACAATAAACACGCTTTTTCTATGTTTTATACTCTGATAAAAAAATAGGTTTTTGACCAATCAGAGCGCGCGCAGGGTCCTATCTATATTTTAAATAGATTTAGGCCAGCCTAAAAGCGTAGCTCCTGGGCCAGGTTGTTCAGAGCCCGAGTAAGCTAACCCAGGAAAAAGTAGAATTTTGATTTGAGTTTTTTAACTTTGCGGTGCTTCTCTTGGATCTGCGACGATTATAGTGCGAATAGATATCGCCGTTCAATCAGCCTCTGCTAACTTGCTACTTTTGCTGGTAATTTCGTTTTATTGTTACACAAGAATCTTCTTCAAACTACGACATCAAGAAGCCCAAATACAAAACCATGTCTGCCAAAGACAAGCGAACGGAGGAGGGAATTCACTGCAGATAGCAAGATACAAGAAGTCAGTTTCTAGTGTTTTGTGGGTGCAGCTGGCATTAGTTGCCTGCTATGCTCCTTGGGTGATTCAGACTGTGCTATTTTTCAGCGCTGGAATAGACAATTATGTGGTATGGCTAGTTACAGCGACTCTGGTCCACTTAAACTCATCTTTAAACCCGATCCTGTATTGTTGGAAGATCAGACTGTGTGGAGTCCAATTCGGTCTGTAAGCATACGAATGATTAACAAAAATTGGACGACTGCGAAGCGGGAGTCCGATTTGTTAATCACGAGTATGATTGCAGAGTGTATTGGACGACACGATTCCTATTATCTGTTGAAGAAGAGCTTTTACTAGTCACTTTTAAATATCACAGTTAAAAATATGGGGAATAGTTTGAAAAGATGGTTGTAAAGTACTTTTTAAAACAGTCACCGGAGACTAAACCTCCACATATTTTATAACGTCACTCTTTTGACTTGGTTACTATAGTGATTGTAATCGATGTTGTGATTTGTGGATTTAGTGAGGAGGACCTAAAAAGATTGGCTAGGTGGAAAAGGTGTAGTGCGAAGTGCTTAGTGTGGAAAGTACGGAATGTGGAAAATGTAGAGTGTGGAAAGTGAGGAGTGTGGAAAATGAGGAGTGTGGTTAATGCGGAATGTGGAAAGTGAGGAGCGTGGAAACTGCGGAGTGTGAAAAATGAAATGCGGAGTGCGGAAAATGCGACGTGTGGAAAATGTATGAAAGAAAAAGATCTAAAAAATATATACGTTTGGATTTATGAAAACGGTGTTAAAGAATTTGCCCCGTATCACCAGTTCTTTATATCTACAGAAAACTCTGTAGGATTGTACGATCGATTTAGCAATGAAAATGGAATGATGCATTGCTTGGAAGGATTATTGTAATAGTGGAGCTCCGGCGGCCCGAAGGGCCACAGAGCGGAGCCCCATGACTAAAGGAAGAGGATCACATGCATGCATAGAAACAGAAACCCATGCAAGTCTTTTCTCATGGTAAAAATGGCTAGCGGCATGGATCGCGGACGCGTCCGCCCAGCGGCGACGACGACGTTGCACAACGTGGTGGCCATCTAGCTGATACCAAGTCATGCAGTGTTGGATTACAGCATGTCGTTGATATTAGACATCCATATTATGTTTTAATTGACAGGTGTCTTATCAAGAGATCCACTGACAGGTATCACCTGACCATATCGCGGGCTCAGTTAACTTGTTGAAAACAGGGCAGG